>JADHZB010000028.1:0-56404 GCA_015657535.1 Nephromyces sp. MM_2019 | reverse complement strand
TCTTAATGAGCCACACACAAAAGTAATTATGACAAAATTTGCATAACATGTGTGCAAATACATTTTTAATTAATATTGAATTTGTGTGTAAGATAATTCTTAGTGTTTTTACACATAAACATCCGTATTTTAGAATCAAATTTTGTTGATTCTGTATATGTATTTTCTTTATCATAAATATAATATTTATGAATTATATTTGACACTTTTGACCCACAAAACTATTCTTTCGCATACAAATAAACATACACATACCATTACCCTTATTTGCTTTCAAATACACGCACACATGTTTATATAATAACAATTTTATAAACAAAACCTTGGATATTACTATAAATGTAATTTTTAAAAAAATATATGTATATGTAAGGATATGTATAAATATACATAAATAGATAAATATCTCTAAATATACATATACATATATACATATTTATATTGAACAATTAGGACTAAAATAAATTTAGTTTTGCATTAAATATAAATAAACTTTTATGTTTGAAGTAGCTAATATTGTTTTAAATCTTGATTTAATTGATAAACACAAACTTATGTATTACCACAATATTATGCATATATATATATCTGTATACCTCCACTCATTCATTAAACAAAATCTAATTAAATAAATGCACACACCAAATGTATTATCCCAAAACGCTAAGAATTACCAGCACAATGAAATTAAGCTGATTAAATTATGAAGCCTAATAGAGGACTTTATAATTTTCGAGGTGAAAATATATTTATTTATATAAATACTATAGAATTTTCACACAGCATACCTATATAAACTTAAATATATACATATGTATTGTTGTCTATATGTGTGTGTACATATCCATATAGCCCATTATATTTGATTAAAAAAATGATGAAATACAAGCTGCTCGAAAATATAATTAGTACTATAAAATTCTAACTTTAAAAACAATAACTACACCATAGTAATTCCTATCGTTATAAATCACGCATACGCGCATATGCTATATAATGTATAAAAATAAACTCATATATGTGTGAATGTGCACTGAAAATTAAAGTAAACACGCAAATACATGCATTAAAAACAATGAAAGGGATAAAAACATAGGCATAAATATATTTAAATAAACAAATACAAAATAATGTTATAAAATAGGCAAGGCAGTCCAGTTTAAGAGTTCAGGCATATCATTTCATCAAACACAATTGAATTTAGATAACTCTGCTCACGGGTAGGGCTATTTGAAAATAAATAATTAAGATACATGTTTTACACACAATTTGGTAATCCCCTATTTAAAATGCTTTATTTTGAAATTATTCAATTTGATTGCTTCTAAATCACTACTAAAATGTTTTTTTTCTAGCTAAATGTTTCAATAAGCATTCAGGATATCATTTGAATAAGCTTGTATTCATGCTTTTTTAAAGCTTCAATTACATATTTTCTAGCTACTCATTTCTTACAATTTTTTGGCATAAATTAAATATTATTCATTATTCATTATTCATTATTCATATATTAATTTCATATTTCAAGGTATGTTGCCTCGTTCTTCATTGGATTTGGGTTCGTCTTAGTGCTTGGCTTAATTGCATTTTTTCTGAGGTATTTTCATATAAAATTTAAGGTAATAATTGATAACAACAAAATATTATATTTGTGTAAATACTTCCTGTTTTTTATTTAATAAATTTCCAAACAGAGAAAGAAACTCAAACCATCGGATTTACCCTCTACTGATTCATCTAAGGTTTGAAATATATAAGCAAGTCCTAACTTAGCCATAACAATCATAAATATATATAAATAGATATATGATTGAATATATCTTCGTTAGATATGCATATTATATATATATATATATATATATGAGCATTTAAAGCATAAAAAGAACATAATTTTCAAGAGTGATTTGTAACATGTTCATATAAGTATTAAGAAATATGAATATAAATTTGTTTTATATACGTAGGATATCGACACTGTACTAAAAAATTATGAACATCGAGTTAAAGATATACCTAAAGATTTACAACAGCAATCAACAAATTATAGAAAACAGTCAAAAGAGGATTTGGATATAAATTCAATTCAAAAAATTGAAGGTGGACGAGATGTGTCAGAGCCAATTGAACAAATCGAAGGCAAAGAAGTTGTATCAAATCTAATTGAACAAATTGGAGATGGACAAGATGTCTCAAATCGAAGTAAAAAAAGTAGGATTAGGAAACCACGAAAAACCAAAACTCAAGAGAGATTTAGGAAAGTTGAAACATTATTTTTAGCTAGTCCAGATTTAGAAAAAGTGGATAAAAAAATGAAAGAACGCGCTACTAATATGAAGTTGGCATTATCTGGTAAAAGAGTTGGTTTTGGTTTATTTTCAATATTTGTAAAAATTTTGTGTATTTGTTAAAACTTTTATAATTTGAACCAAGGTGTGAGTGTGTGGGTTTAGTTTATAGTCTTTGTATGCATGCCATAATAGGTGTATGGAAAAAATAATATATTGCACACATATATGTATATGTTTATGATGAGTTGTGTGGATGAAAGCAATAAATATGATTTATTATAAGTATAAAAGCAATAAAGCTCTAGTAAGTGTAGAATTTGATTGTAACTAATTTTTAGAATAGTGTTTTGAATAATTGATTGAATTATTATTTTAATTTAATTCCAAATTAAAGTTTATCGCATAGAAAAACTTTCATATTATAGTTTGATTTATATAAAATAAAAATAAAAATAGGTTTGAAAAATGAAAAAAATTCGATATAGGAAGTAGTTTCAGCAAGTTCGACGTGAAAGCACAACTAAATTTTAATTAACTTTGTATTTCCAATATCTAGCTTGATATATATAAATCAGTGTCGTCTGCAAGCTTTGATTATATATTATCAAAGGTTTGCTAGCTTAATACATTCCATCCATTCCACCCATACCACCCATAGCGTTTCCATCAGCATTGTTAGATTTTTCTTCCTTAACATCTGTAATTGCTACTTCTGTGGTTGTCATCATTGAGGCTACAGAGGCGGCATCAGATATTGCGGTCTTAACAACTTTTGTAGGGTCAATGATACCTGATTAACATTTATATTTTGATAATTTAATGTTTTTATTCTAAAATGTTGTATTAATCACCTGCTTGCATCATATCTACATAAACGCCATTCTGAGCATCAAATCCTCTCTTGAAATCGTTTTGTTGTAATAAGTTTCCAGCAACAACTGCACCTTCATAACCGGCATTCTTAACTATAAGCTTCAAGGGAACTTGACAGGCATTTTTCATTATCCTGACACCCGCCTTTTGATCGTCATTGTCAACTGGGATAGAGTCAAGGGTTTGACTAGCATATAGGAGTGCACATCCACCTCCAGGTACAATACCTTCCTGCAAGTAGAGAAATGATCGTTTAAATTAATTATAATTTAAAGATTATCATTCCCACCTCAACAGCAGCTTGTGTCGCACAGAGGGCATCCTGAATTCTATCTTTAACCTCACCAACCTCAACTTCACTTGCTCCACCAGCCTATACATATGTTGAATTTTAAATAATCGCTAAAAACTATTAGTGTTGTAGAGAGTACCTTGATGATGGCTACACCACCTTGAATCTTGGCGAGCCTTTCTTGTAATTTTTCTTTCTCATATTCGGATTGAGCATTGTCCAGGCTATACCTTATCTGTTCTATACGGTCGGTTACAACTTCAGGGTCACCTCCTCCTTCCATGATAATGGTGTTATCCTTGGTGACAGTGATAGATTTGGCTCTTCCGAGAATCTGATCAAGGTTCATATCTTCAATCTTCATTCCTGCGTCATTAGATACCATATGTGCTCCAGTCATGGCTGCAACATCTTGTATCTGTGCTTTTTGGTTGCCTCCAAAGCCTAATAAAATATGATTCGAAGCTTTTTTTATCCCATTTTGAAATATTTTTTTAAAAATTTTACCCGGTGCCTTAACAGCGCATATTTTTAGACCAAGTCTTAGTTTGTTTACAACCATAGCTGCAAGAGCTTCGCTGTTGAAGATAATATAATATATGTTATAATGTTGATAATAATGGAAGAGTGCATTACCTATCTACGTCTTCAGCGATTATAAGTAGTGAGGCTTGGTTCTGAAGGACATATTCCAAGACAGGTAGTAAGCTTTTGACAGATGAAATCTTAGATTCATGGACGAGGATATAGGGTTTTTCCATTTCCACTTTTTGATCTTTAGAGTTATTGATAAAATAGGGAGAGATGAAGCCCCTATCAAATTTGAAACCCTCCACTAATTCCAATTCATGTTCTAAGGTTTTTCCATCTGAAACTGTTATGGTGCCTTCTTTACCAACCTAAGTGAATATTGTTTAATTTTAGTTTTGTTTTTATTGACATCTTCAAAATTACCTTTTTCATGGCATCTGCAATCAATTTTCCAACAGTTTTATCACTATTAGCAGAGATAGTTGCTACGTTGAGGATTTCTTCATCTGTTGTGACATTCTTCTTTAAATTATCTAGGTGTTTGAGAATGTGGTCGACACTCTTATTTATCCCTATATAATGTGCGGCAAGATGATAAAAATATGTAAGCTTTAATCTATAATCGAATTGTATATAAATAACCTCTAAGTACATCCATTGGATTCATTCCAGCTGCAACAGCTTCACATCCATCCTTATAGATAGCTCTAGCTAATACGGTGGCTGTAGTTGTACCATCACCAGCTACATCATTTGTTGAAGAAGCTACTTGTTTAACTAACTTAGCTCCCAAATTCATCAAATTGTCATTAAATTCAATACTTTTTGCAACTGTAACACCATCCTTAGTAATCTTGGGAGAGCCATAGGATTGTTCAATTATTACGTTTCTTCCTGAAAATTAAAACATAAATTATTATTATCAAATTGTGTTTATTATCTATTTTATTGAATTTAGGAAATCAATGGAGTCATATTCCTGACCTTTAGGTCCAAGTGTCACACCAACAGCGTCTGCCAACTTGTTACATCCCTTTAACATAGCCCATCGTGCTTCACTACCGAATTTAATATCCTTGCTAGCAAATCTCAATTGCTGATAATCAGTAACCTTGTTTTTATTAAGTAAAACAGAACCTTGAGCTGCTCGGAAGGAAGAAAGTCTTCCAGCTCTTAATGTTGAAAGCATTTTTGGTTGAGAAGAAAATTATAGTTTGTTGAGTTTTAAAGAAGGGGTAACTCTAAGAGATGGAAGATACTTTGATGAAATTTATAATAAATTTATTGAGAAAAAATAAGAAGAGAATAATTTTTTGACAAGAGTCGGGAATTTTGATACAATGCTGTCGATTTATATCTTTTAAGCCTCGTAAATTAAATTTGGGGGTAATTTGAGTATTTTGAATAGATATAAGTTGATGATGTTAGTGTTTTATTATTTTTTATCATACGACTAGCTTGGGTAGAAAAAACTAACAAGCTAGTTGTTTAGCTTTACTAGCCTTTTATGCAAAAATAAAAAGCAGAGTTGGTTACGCTTTGTATGATCTTAAGCTGTTACTTTATGGAGTGAAGTGAACGTAATGAAAAATTTGCTCATAAATGATTACTTCACTATGTAAACAATTTAGACTCTGAAATAGTTGTTTATATTTTAATAAAAGTTCTAGCTTGAGATTTTAAATAAGATATTTTTTTGTTAAGAGCACAATTTTGCTCTACAATCTATTTCATAACTCCTCGACAATTGATTTAATATATGATCTGATATACAATAAATTATGAATAGAAGCTTCAATTTATTCATTGCAAATTAGTTAATAAACTCAAAATCTTCCGAGTTAGTTTCTTTATTGACTTTGAAGCTCATACTAACCCTAGAACACACGAGGCTCCACGAAAATTTTTCACAGTCTTAAGCTGTTAAATTTAGTTCTCATTAAACATTCCTAATTTTAAGCAAATCTATCTGTAAATACAATGCCTTATCGGGGAAATTAAGCTAGATATAATTTTAACGAATCTAAATATAATTTACTTTATATTAAGATTTCATTAATGCATCTCAACTTAATCCACATTTGGTTCAATTAAATAATTAATTTTACTAAAGTAGATTTCAGTAAATCGATCAAGTTAATGTTTCTTATAATATTTTTTTTAATAACATTTAGCACTTGCTCAGCTATAATAATCCCTGATGCAGATTATAGAGACTTTCATTTTAATGAATTAGAAAATGGCATAAAGATTTTATGTATTAGAAATACAAAAGCTAAGAATTCTGGTTTCGCTCTTGCTGTTAGAGCAGGTTCACATAATGACCCAAAAGGTAAAAAGTGTCTATAAGCATTACGGAGAACTATACATAAGCAATCAAACATGATCATAAAAGAAATCCAAGGCTTAGCTCATTTCTTTGAGCACTTAGTTTTTTTAGGGACCGAAAAATATCCTGATGCAAGTCAGATATAATTTAATTTTAACTGCTTAATGGCTTTTTATAATTGGTTTTTCAGTGGGTTACAATAAGTTTATTTCAAGTAGTGGGGGACTATTTAACGCATATACTTCTGATGAGCAAATGGTGTTTTTTAATGAGATCGAACATACGGTATGATTAAATGATCAAAATTTGGAAACCAATACAAAAGCGAAATTAAGTCATTTCCAGAAGCATTGGAGAGATTTTCAGAATTTTTTCAGAAACCCTTATTCAAAGAAAAATGGTTTGAAAAGGAATTGAATGCAATCGAGGCAGAGCATACCAAAAATATACCAATAGGTAAACTTTGATTCTAAGCCAATAAACATGATTAAAAATTTTATCCAGATGATTTACGAACATGGTATACTATCAAAAGCAAAGCACATGGTCCAATGGGGCAATTTCCAACTGGAAATAGAAAAACACTTTCTGAAATACCCAAACAAAACAAAACAGACATCAGAGCTGAGCTATTCAAGTTTCTTTCTGAACATTTCTTTGGACAAAACCTTGCTATAGTGACCATCAGTAATCTGTAAGAGTTAATTAACAATTATCCATAAAGTATTTCAGCCTCTTAAAAGCACGACTGATTTCCAAGAAAAACTTATAAAAGTTTTTTTCAACAAGATTCCACAGCTTCCACCGATAAGAAAAGACTTAGATTCGCATAAAAAACTACCTTTTGATAATAATAACTTGAAAAAGTTTATTCATATAAAACCTGAATCGAACATACCATCACTATGGTTTACTTTCAAATTGACACCAATGCTTCGACTATACGAATACATGCCACAAATTACAATTAAACAATTAATCGACTATAAAGGACATAACTCATTACTTTCTATTTTAAAAAGTAAAAATCTCATCAAATCTATTGAAACTAGATTTGAAGACTATGAGACCACTTCACTCATGATTACAAAAAGTTAGATAACTATTAAGCTTATCAGCAATAAATCATTTTAATAACAGTAACTTTAAGTCCCCATGGACTTGAAAACTATAAACTCGTAATACATTCATACTTCAATTATATCAAGAGGTAATTTCTATCAATGTAATAGGATCTTCAGACTAAGTTATTAATTCTAGGCTACCTGGACTGATATCGAAGGATTATATTTTCAACATGGTAAAATGTAAATAAACGGATTCAAGTTAGATCCTAACAAGTTATTCATAGGAGATTAACAGTGACATAATTTTCAAATTTATGGAACCAGGTGACTCTATAATGGATGACGCTGCAAAACTAAGCAAAAATTTATTGCTTTTTAATCCTGATCATGGTAAATCATTTCATTGATAATACTCTAAATAAATTAACTCTTTTCAGTATTGGCTGCGAATGAAATTTACCTAAAGCGAAGTTCTCGTGTAATTAGAGAGCACGCAAAAAATCTTAAATTTGAGAATTGTATAATCGCTTTGGTGGATCCTCGAATAAACACCGATAATTATCTTGAATGGACTAAAGATCCATTTTATGGTGTACTTCATAAAGTTTCTGATCTTAAAGGTCAAAGCTTGATTCTTCCTAATGAAATCCATTCACTCGAAAAGTGGCCTAATTATCCCCCCTTCCCAAAATTTCGAGCACGATCAATAGATATATACAATGCAAATGTTTTGAGTAGTAACATACCACCTGAAAGAAAACAAACAAAAGCAGGAAAAGAGTTTTGGTGGAATGGTAACATTATAGTCATTAGATAAAGTAATCTCAAATCAGATTGATGTTTTAGGGTCATCAAACTTCAAGTTGAGACCTATTAATATGATATTATTAGGAAGAATTTCAGAAAAGAAGTTTAACTCAAACATTTACGCATATGCTCAACTCTTTTGTAAGCTACTCAACTACATCAGCCAAGAAACTTTAGCTGATTTTGAGGTATATAATTTATTATAGAAATGCTATTATAATAGAGATAAATAATGTTGAATAAGATGTCTGGTGCAACATATAACTTAAGCTTTGAAGATGACCAGTTTAAGTTAACTTTTCTAGGTAAATTCTAGAAGAAATGAGTCAAAATAAATCTAAAATAAAAAATGGAAGCATTGGATTCATACCAATTGCAAAGTCTTTTTCGCGATTTTAGCCGTAATTTCGATGACAGCAAGATAAATAACGCCCGAAATATAAAAAGAGTTAGGAAAGAATTTATCGAAGAGCTTAGAGATTATAACGAAAGTAATATTTTTTCTTATTTCTTTTAGAAACAATTTTTCTAACACTTATAGACCCTGCTATTACACATGCTTTTGAATTCTTGAGCTCACTTATTAACAGTGGGAGTTATCATAGGGATAAAATTATTGACGAGCTCGAAAAAAGTTTTAAAGAGGCATCAGAAAATCTAACAAGGACCTTTAATATAATTAAAAGGGTACCCCTATTGTTAAAATTTTATCAAAATATAACAAAATTTTCAAAAGGCTGACTGGGAGATTTACTTGTCAGGTATAAAATCGGAAGAAAAAGCAAGCAAATTTGTGGATCATTTTTTTGAATTGGTCACATTTGATTCTCCTAAAATAAGCTTTAGAGCACAAAACAAAGCCTTAGACATATTAAGCCCTCTTAATGTAAATATATTCAATACCTTAAACGGTGATAAAACTAGAGTCACTCTTGTAAATTATCAATGGGGTTAGTATTTGTGGTAGCAAATTTAAGAAATTTCTAGTTACATTCATAGGTATTCCGACAATTGAGGATAGAGTATATCTCAAAGTGCTTGGGAAGATTATTAACACAAACATATATAACAACATAAGAACTAAATACCAAGTGAGGAAGGATTCATACAACCCATAGATTATATGGATTTTATTACATAAAGTTGGGTTACATTGTTGGTGCCAAATGCTACATGAGTAATTCTTCAGCAAACATCCTTATATTTGGTATGTAATATGAAAATACTTTTCAACAAATGATTTACCAGCTCATATGAAGTTCAGAGTATGAGGCCAACAAAATCCATTGCAAAAATAGTTAACTCAGAGTTAATAAATACGCTGAGTTTTATCAAAAACATATCAAATACGGATCTGGAAAAGGTAAGTATATAAAAAATACTACAACACATAGATTTATGAAGCTTCGAAAAATGTCCCAAGCTACGTAAAGCAGCACTTAGCGAAGCTTCAGAAATCAGTTTGAATTCGAGTGAAGAAATTAGAAGTAAAATGAAAGATAACTATTTTACTCGACTTAAATTGACTAAATATACACAAACAGGGCAATATAGAGCTGTTGAAGATCGGAGTTATTGTTTCAATTTGCAAGAATTAGAGAGGAAATATATTTCAGAACAAGCTTTAGACTTGGGCCTACTTTATCAAAAATACTTGTCTATATTGAAAAAAAACCATCGAGTTTTGTTAGAGATGAACCCCATCAATTATTCGATGGAATTTTTGAAAAGTGGTGGTAAGTTTTATATTATTACAATATAATAAGTCACTTATCTTTTTACTATTAGGAAATGGAACTAAAAGATATAATTTGAAAGTTTTGCTAGATGCAAAAAGCAATCATGGTCAAATAGAACCGAAAACAATCTGCTCACTAAACGACTCAAGGTCATCCACTGAGGAGTCAATAATTCATACCCAGGTTCTCATCCAATGATGCATTGCATAAGAGTCCTCACTATTAATATAAAAATTCTGGTACAAGTAACAAAATGATATTAACTTTAGCTTACGTTAGAATTGAAGAATTTGAGCTTACCTTTTGAGTTTTTGATAAATTCCTAAACTTATTTGGTAGAGGATAAAAGTATCTTGTTGGGAAAATAGTACTACCTAAATAATCCTTTTCAGTAAATAAATTCATTAGAGTTCGCGTAAAGTATGCTGGTCCTTGTAAAATTGTTAACAGAATAAAAGGCTTTAATTGAGCATCACTAAGTACAGTTGCTTAAATTTGAATTAATGAATTTCATTTACCTGTCGTTTGAATAATTTGATACTCAGGCTTAATATTCATACGCACATATCTAAGGAAATTTGTAAAATTTTAGTTAAAGTTAAAAAATTAGCTAATTGGTTTTGTATACTCTACCCATGCGAATTTAAAATCTGACAAGCTTGCAAAGCAAGTTTGTTAGCTTGACTTTCTTGATTATAATAGGATTTTGATATGTTTTTACATAATGCCTCCATTAGAGGGTGGCCTTTCAATTTTATAAAATTAAATGATTTAAAAATGTTATTGATGCAAGTTATGCATCAAAATACCAGGTATGCTACCAAATAGTGCGTTTCCGATTTCGAAATTGCCAGTATTTGCCAATCCAGCAAAGAATTCACTGTTCTGTAGTATGTTATTAAATGATTTTAGGCATTCAAAGTCGATGTCAGCATAAATTCCTATTAATTGAATATAATGATATTACAAAATTATTATTTAAGTTCTACTTCGCAGAATTGTTTGAATAATTTACTACCTCCATGCTCTAATATCAATTCAAGCCTAATGATATCTGACTTTTGACCAGGATTCACAGCTTGCATTATCATTTCGTGGTTTCTGAAGTCAACCAAATTTATATCCTCATCAGTCCATAGGATATAGTCATAATTAGGATTTTCCAATCTCCAAGACCCTATCATTTCCTTACATTGCTCCGGCAAAGACTTGTTTCCAACCCATATTTGATGTAAGATTTCAGGGATGCTTTTTGTCTTAGGTTTACGCTTTTTATTAAGTTTTAACATATTTGTCCAATTTTTATGTAATATTTGGTGCCAATTTTTATCATTTTCATTCCATTTTTCCCAGCTTACCCCCTCTAATGATTCGTAACTTTCATTAACAACCAACATGCTCGAACAAAATATGTCACTTTACTATTTTGGGATTAAAATACGAGTCTTTGAAAGTATTTCATTAGAAAAATATTGCTTTAGACTTTGAAAGTATTTCATTAGAAAAATATTGCTTTAGATTTCATTTTCTTTCAGTAATTTATATAGGTGTTAATCACCCCTTTACCGTTTGAATTGAGTCGCCTTAAAACATTTCTTCTGCGAGAATAGGATGTCATCACACTAATGTATAAATAACTTGCTAGTGTCATAACTACCTACACCTAGGCAAAAGAAAAATAACTTTTTAAGTAGTAAATTTTAAATTTACTGCTTAGTGATTTTGTGTAACATTGAATAAATACCCTGAAGAAGTTTTGCCCACCCAATTCAAATTGAACATTGAGTGTGATTGATTGATTATAAATACACAAGTGTCACTTGATCTTTACTTGTGTGATGTGAGGATTAAAAGCTTATGAATTGCTACGCAGTCTACACAAGCGTATGTTAAGGACTATGAAGCCAGAACAAAAACACCAACGCTAATAAAACTAGAATAAGTGTAAGCTTAACAATTTCAATTAGAATTTGTAGTATTAACCAATCACCCCTAAATTATCTCATAAAGCTAAATATCCTCAAAATTACTTGAAATCCAAAAATGAAACTAGT
Organism: Nephromyces sp. MM_2019; assembly: GCA_015657535.1. Lineage (NCBI taxonomy): Eukaryota > Apicomplexa > Aconoidasida > Nephromycida > Nephromyces > Nephromyces sp. MM_2019. Next base: position 44,424 of record JADHZB010000028.1, on the reverse strand, counting down.
GTGATCAGTGAAGCTTGAGAGCCTACTTAATGATTTTAAAGCTTCCCAACAAAAGAAGAAGAAAAAATCCTATCCCATTAACACATAGCCATGATACACCTGGCGAATCAAATTTATATTGTTAAAGATACAATTTCTTCATCTTTTAAAATCTAAAATTATTATTTCTTATTCTTGCAACAATTACCTTCTTCTTTTAATTCTCTTCGTGTTATTATTCCCTCTAACTCAAAGAAAATGGTAAGATTCTTCCCTATTACACAATACTAAATCAATGCCTCTTTGAAACATAAGCATATATATAGCTTATTAATCTGTATACACAATTATGGTTTCATGAAACCAAAATGAGCCAATGGGCTTCTTCATGCCTAACCTTTCAGTGAATACATATGAAACGATTTAATATATATATACATATAACTTTCTACTTATCAACATATTCATTCCACCTCGATATTATCAGGGAGCCATCAAAACTTTGACTATGAAAAAGCATTTGAGCAAGAAGCTCAAGCAAAATCAAAGGGCACCTTATTGGATGAGATTGAAAACTGGCAACAAGCACAAGTAAGCTTAACTTCAATAACTACTACAATCAAGATAATCTAAATCTAATCCTAACTTATTTAACATTAGTATAACCATTTCACCCAAATGTTATCTATACCATAAACAAAAAATCAGATTTCGATCAAACTTCAAACAGAGGCACTGGAGGAGACATAAACTTGGTTTTTAAACTCAGACCTCTAAACTTATATTGTTTTTCACTTCAATTGTCATAAAATTGATTAGTTTGTACTTAAACATCTAATCTTATATTTTTTTACATTGATTTTAGAACAAAAACCTAATTTCGTGACAGATACGTCTTAAAATACTTAATTTATAATAATTTATTTCAATTTGAACTAAGAGGATAAAGAATTCATTAATATGTCTTAAAAATTATATTCGAAGCATTAATTCAAAGTTTTAAAAATTTTGAATGAGGAAAATAATTCAAGATACTGCTGTTCATTATATATGAATTAACTTGTTTTGATCTTGTAATGAATTTTCAATATCTTCAGAAGGCCTGCAATAGTTAATACATGGGTTTGAAGTATGTAAAGATTTGGCTTAATATATATAATTTTAAATACTTTGGTATCTGTGCGTCGTTTTGTTCAACTTTTTCGTTCATAAGCTCCATTTGTCGTTTACCAGGGTTTATTGAAATATCTATGTAATCACCAATTTGAAATTTTATTTGCTCTAATGTTTTATTGTCAATCGAAGGATCGATTCGTGTACTATGGATAGTGCCAACTTCGTTCATTGCAGTCTTTCCTTGTTTGTCTGGAATATTCAAATATCAATAATTTGTTATCTAACACGTCAATGTAAAAAAAAATTGAAGCTTTTTAAGCACTTTTCATATAAAAGGGAGAATACCTTGATAAATTACTCTGAATTTCCAATAAGAGTTTCGGTTTCTTGATTCGAGTGATACATCTTTAACTAAATCGACTAATTCTCTCAGAGTAGTATCCATCCAGAAATAAAGCTGCAGCTCATCCTCAATAGGTTCTTTAGACCTTACCGCGAAATCACTCAAATTATGTTCACCTTTAATTTTTAAAAATACACGTAGTAAAAATGGTGAAGTAGAAGTTCGATCGACTGTGTTTTGGTTAAAGGGTCTTTTCCATGCACCTAAAATTACCAATAGAGAAAGGATAATGATTTTCTTTTTTAATCGTTGAGAGGAGTTTTAATACAATTAAGATTTTGCCATTTATACATATTTAATCAGGTTTCAATTTGTTTTTACCTTGTCTGTTGCCTAGATTGCGGTTGTTCCTTTTATCTCTATTCTGTACAAATTTATAATTGTGATTATTTGAGGTATTTATTTCATTGAAGCTTTCAGTTCCGCCATTCTTAGTTTCAGTTTTGGTATTCAAAGTAGCTAACTGGTTAGGTCCAACAAACCTAGCCGGCCCCTTTTCTGATACAATATCACTGTAAATAATATGTTATAAGAAAAATATTGAAGTTAAAACCAAATAAATAATGGTAAAATATGTTGTAATCATATGATATTGATTACAGTTATACTTTGTGGTTTTAGAAGGTGGATTTATGGCTTCAGATCCATCTGGATTCTTAGATTCTTGTGGTCTTTTATTTTCCTCTGGCATTTGTGAGTCCTTTTTCCTACTATCATAATTTCTGTACCTTTTATATGGGGAATTATACCTATTCAGTGGGCTTCTTCTATCACGTTCACGCCTCTCACGTTCGAAAGTGGCTCTAGTGAGATAATGTGAAAATTTAGGATCTGTTCTACCCCTGAAGTCACTAGGGGAGGGTCTCCTTTTGTTTGTTGTATTCTTAGAATAGTAATCTTGTAAATCAAAATTAGATGCATAGAAGCATAAGCTTTTTATCAATGATTTCAAAATGACTAGCAATAAAAGTCGAATGAAAGTGATATGTTGAGGTAATTTAAATTGGTGTATGTTCTTATATTTAGGCAGTTTACAATATATATATGTGTTAGATTACCTGGTGTGTATGATCTCTGTGACGGTGACCTCCTGTAACGGTTTCTCAAGGTACCACGGGTAGATTTTTGAACAGGGGAAGGAGATCTACGTGCACCTGTATTTGATCTTGATCTATGAGGATACTTTCTAATCATGTTTCTGGGTTTTATATTTTCTGTTCGTCGTGGTGATGAAGACGAGACCTCTGAGTCTCTTCGACTATTGGGTGAATATCTCTTGGCCATTATATTTGATTTTATTTCATATGGAATTATCGTTTTATTGGTGAATCTTTTAAATGAAGATTCTTAGCAAAAAGACGATGTTTCCTATGAAAATGAGGATTAAATAAATTGATTTTAAGGAATATACAAGGTAAATTAATTGGAGGGTAATTGAGTTATTAACCTTCAAAAATTGGTATGCTCGAAATATTTGATTTCAAAAATTAAGGATATCGTGGATTCAGTAATTAACTACCAGACAATTAATCCAAAGAGCTTAAGATATTGAGCTAATATTGTTTCTACTATGTTTGAATAATATTGTATCAAGAGATCAGCTTAATGGTTAAAACTTAAAACTAAAATTAAGTTAAAGCAATTAACTGTTGCTAAAAATAGGCAACAGACTCATCATCAAGCATTGTATGGTTTATTTAATTATAGCTTCAAGTTTCTTGTTCATCCATTCATTACTAGATAGCTGGTGTAGCAATAATTTGTTGGAGGCTTGTTTAAATGCAAGCTTAGGAACTATTTATGCTGATTTAATTATGCAGTTTTAAATTATCGAAAGCTAAAGCTAAGAAGATTGAAATTGCTAGTAATAAAAAAAAATTTACTGACTAAATTCAATTTTATACTAGGCAATAGAGCAATCTATTGCCTTGCATTTAGTTTACATTTGAGAAAATTAGTTTAAGCTTGTTTGTCTTGTTTCTATCCCTCCTATGATTTGACCAAGCTACTAAAAAATAATATTTTGAATTATATATTGACAAATCAGCATTAGTTATAAAGCTCTTTTTAGCTTGGGATAATAGAAATTAAAGTTGGCTAATAAAAATTTAAGTAACATCTTTACTTAATCACCCATGAAGCGTTTTAAAGAACTGAGAGTAAAGAGCTGAGTCTAAAACTGAGTTTTTCTATAACTTGTTGTTGAGCTTTAATTAGGTTCAATATTCTAACATATACAATTTGCACTTAGAAAAATTAAATTCGAGTTTTACAAGTTATTAAACCTTGGTATACAAGAAATTATACATCAAAGAGGACAAAAGATAAATATAAATAACCTTAGGTGTAACGCTATAGAATTGCAAGTAAGTTGAGTTAATAGTTTAAAAAAGAAGAGAAAGTACCCTAAATTTTTAATTAATCTTAGCTATTTATCAAAACTCCTTTGATGAGGTCATGAAAATCAATATTAAGGAGTTCTAAATTGTTTTGGAAGCTTATAGCTTAAAAGTTAAATTTTTGCGAATTATAAGATAAAGTTTTCATTCTCAGGTTTACCTAAGCTTGGCATAGTCCCCACCACCGATTCCAGATCTTTTTCTTAAAAAATTATTTTTTCTTACAAGCTCACTTTTTCCTGGTCTGATTATTCTAGGATGGACTCGAAACAGGTTCGATGTAAGTTTATGATCGCTTACAAATTGATTAAAGTCTGCTTTAAAGCCTAATTAGTAAACATTTTCAAAGAGTGATAGAAATCCTGCTTAAGATTCTTAATTTTCACCTTTAGAGTAGGGGTGCTGTTCTGTATCTGAAAGTACTACCTCATCATCGTCGTTATAATTCTTGAAATTATTGTTAATGACAAGTGAAGCTTTTATATCGTTCTGATTATGTTAAAAAAAGTCTCGTAGTATTATATTTTGTGGTCATAAAACTTTTTGAAAATTATTTCAACAGTAAAGCTGTACATTTACGCATGCTTTTAAAACAATTTTTAAATTTGAATTAAAAAAAGGCTTATTATGCAATTTCTGAGTGAAAAACTACTAACTCTGACGTCGTTTGGCAGTGATTCAGGTTTATTGCCAATACCAGATCTTAAAAGTTTTTTGATCTGGGTATTTGACTCGAGTCTTTTAGGGTTTGAAGGGGTTTTAATGTCAGTTCCTAATAACCCTACAAATATTTGGTTTTCTTTGCTCTTATTTACCATTTCTCTTTCTCTACTTTGTGTATGTTGGGGGCGACTCTCGAAATTAAAGTGTTGAGTAAAACCACTTTCATTAGATCCATTGCTAGAAGATCTTACATTAATTTTAGGTAGAGCTTTGTGTTGTAAATTTGTATACCATTTGCCACCTCGCACTGTAGGATTTATTCTAAAAGGTCTTTTAAAGTCACTTAAATTACTACTTAAGCTATTTGATGGGTAGCCACTTTGATCCATACTGAAGTGAAACATAGTATAATCTCTTAATAATGTTGCAAAAGGTTATTGCAATCTTACTTCCTTATCACACTCCTTTTATGTTTAAGATAATCTTGACTGAAAATTTGTCTATCGTAGTATATAGATTTCAGTTTCCCCGCACGGCAAAGGCCATTACTACGAATTTTAGAAAAAATTTCTAAATTCCAATTTTTACTCAACGAATTAGCAGTTTTTTTCAATGTAGGGTAAAGATGTTTTATGGGACTTGTGCCCTGATACTCTGATCCACTTTCTGAGCCACAAGTTTCATCAATTTTCTCTAGTTTTTCAGGGAGTATCCACAACTTTTTAGGGAAGTCTAAGTTCTTTTGAACTTTTCCTTTATAGTTCCCTTTATGCAAACCTTTCCAGAAATCATGGATAGAATCTCTTGGGTTTATATCATTAGGTATTGAGCTAATAAAACCATCGGGAGTAAATTTTATTTTTTTCAGTACATTCTTTTTAAGCCAAGGGTGAGGCTCATTATCATTGTATTCCTCTTCGTTTTTAGGCTCTAATAGCAAATTTCAGTAAAACAGATACTTCCCGTTGTTGGTTAAGTCACTTTTAATTTATTGATCTACCTTGATTTAAAGAGGTATCAATGTAAAGATTATTTTCATTTGGTGGTTCGGTTCTGTACTGTACTTGAAGTTCACTTAAATTAAATTCATTATCTTCACTTTGACTTGTTGAACATGATGATGATACGGGTATATCCGATTCTTTAATGTAAATTGATTTTTTTCTAATCAAATTTTCTCTCTTTTCATGATTCTCTGACCTCTAAAGAATAAAAAAAAGTAGCCTTTTGAAATGGATTTATTTTAAATATGCCAATGTAAATTGTTTTTATATCAAATTATTTTGCACCACGTTAGGCTAGCAATAAGAATTACGTTTTGTTTTTTGGGTATTTCTAGTAAATTAGATTCGGTTTGTGTTGACTGTGTTACTTCACTTTTAGATGGCTTAAAATCTTTCAAAATATCATCGTCTTCAATTTGATCAATTTTCTGAATAGATACAATCCCACCAGAAATCTTCTTAGGAAGGGTAATTTCTATCCTATCGGCTTGAACTGGTTAGAATAAATTTATAAAGTTTAACAATTGCGTCTAATAAAGAAATTAGAGTGAAATTTTACTTGAATTAGGAGGCAACTCTTTTTCTACATCCTCATTTAAGTCTGGTAACATTTTAACTTCAGTTGACTGCAGCGTCAAAGCAAAAAATATTAATTGTGTTATCAATTTAATTTTTAACAAATAAAGTGAAATTACCTCAACTTTTGATTTAGGGCTACCAGGGAGCATGGCTGAAGATGATATGAAAAGTTGAAAGCCATTATGTACATCAAATGCACATTTATAGTTAAATTAAATACTAACGCTCATCCAGGAGAGCAGACAACACTTCGTTTATTTTACTATGCGAGGCTTCTATTTTTTTAATCGAGTTCTTATCACTATAAAATGACTCAGATATCATATCTTGAACGGAATTTTTATCAATTCTTTGATGGTGATAATCCAAAAGATAATTTTGTTCAATTTTTATCACTTCATCATCATTATATGAAACACCTCTAAAACTGTTAGGCACGCTTCTTCTTGTAACTGGTATATGTGCAATATCCATCTTTAATTTTGGGTTACTTTTTGAACTGACTTCCAATTTATCAGCTGGTGCTAAAAAACTTTTGCTCCGGTGTGATTTAAAGCTTTTTTTATATACCTTTCTAATATCATTTTTTAAATTATTATACTCCTCTTTAACAACCTTCTCTGGGACCATTCTTAAATTAATTTCCGGTGCCTTAAGTAACATTTTTGGTACCTCTAATTGCCTTTTATTCCGTTCTTCAACTACATCAAACCCAGCCGGTGTCAAGTAAACATAGTCAAACTTTTGCTGATTTTGAGATGTGAGTGACTCATTTTTATTTCTAATTTTCTCATACATCAATAGTAAATCAATGTTAGATTTATCATAATCTTTTGCTCCAGCATTTTCTTGTAGAAAGTTTCCAGCTATCATCTTTAGTAAGAATTAGTTTAATGGAGGTGTATCTTATATTTGAATAATTATCATTTCATTACCTCACTATTGGTGCTAGTTTTATCACTTTTGACACATGAGTTTGAATTATCCTTTTTGTATACAGACAGTATTTTTAAGGATGTTTCTAACTTTGAGCTCATCGAATGGAAAGCTTGAGCACATTTTTTCTGAAAAATAATTTGTATTTAAACTATTTCAATTAAGTTTAATAAACTAATAATTAAGTAAATTTTGAATTACAACAATAATTCAAATATAATTATCCAAAATGGCGACACAGCAAATTCACCTCAAAGGACTTTTTACATGGCTTTACATCACTTAACTCATTTCGGAAATTTGTTAATCTTTCCATCTTTTTAATTCTTCACTTTTTTCTACTCTTAAAGTTTTATTGATCAGCAAAGAATTATTAATGCAAATAATAGATATTTTAAAAGTTCCTTGATTAAAAAAATGTATCTATTAATTTTGGAAATTGGAAAATCTGGAAACTATTGCTAATTAAATATGATTAATATTGTGATATATTTTTATCTGGAGTAACTTGGCTACTTGAACAATTCGATTTTGAATATATATATCTACTTTAATAATCAAGTTAATATACGTCTCGTATTTTATTAAATATACTACTAATAAACTTAAGCAAGTGTAGTGCCAGCCAGCTTAATTGCTAAGCGGATTTTTACTACACACACTTTACTTTTTAATAAAGTAAAGTGTTATAAATTTTTAGAGCTTCAAAACGCTTATTTTATAATATTCAAATTTTAATATATATTCTGTAAATTGTCTATGCATATTTTTTCAGACAAATATTAATTTTCGATAAAAAGTGAGCTTTAAACACTAGTAAACATTTAACTTAATACTTATTTTTTCTATAAACAACTTCACAGATAAATGAGTTTCATACATTAATTAAGTTATCTCATAGTTAAAATTTTCATTAATTCAAGCATTGTGTATTCTTTGAAATTTCTCAAGTTTTTACAGCACGTTTTATAAAGTAAAATTTATATAAAAATATAAATATCTTTCTAAGCTCATCTAAACGACTTAATATTTTCTATCTTTCGTAATCTTAAAAACTCGGTTTCTGTTTTATATCTCTCAGATTCTGATCTCATTTTTATATGAAAAGGTTGGCTAAATAAGGGTTTACCATAACCTGACTTTGCGCAATTATCTGAGGTCAACTTAACATCTGGCATTGCCCATATACTAATTTGCTCAGATGGCAATGACCAAAAAGCAACATGACTCCCGTCAGCGCTCTGTATTAAACAATATGCATTATTCCGTTTTGAACTTTTGGTGCTTTGACTATCAGGTTCCACAAGTTCACCATTTATTAAAGGATTACTTCCTAAGTCAACAATTTTAAAAATACATTCTTCAATTGGGCAATATCTCCATATAATCACAGATGTGATATTCTCAGTCGAAATTGTTGACTCACAAAGATTTTCAGTACATGTGACCTCTTGATCAATTGAGTGGCTAGTTAATAATTCTTTGGTTAAATTATTCCAAAGAAAGCTTGTTACCTAAACAATTTTATAAACAAATTCAATTAAATTTGTTCATAAGTCTGATTTTTATGCATACAAAAAGGAGCTAGCTAATCATATTTACCTTAGATCTTACTGAAATTGAGAATAAAGGTATAATTGTTCCAATTTCACTGACTCTCCAAAGATTTATGCACCCATCACTTTCGTCACCTCCAGTTAAAAGTATAGTATGATCATGTATGTTCCATATGAGAGAACTTATGGCTCCAGCATGAGCTTCTTTTAAATATCCTATAACACCAGCTTTGAGGTATTCGGAATTTTTTTTTTCCTTGAACCATATTTTTTCTGTAGGATTCGAATATGGTTCCTGGCCCAGTATATCAGTTTCCATATACTTTGTTTTCTGTGAATTATCCTTAGCTGAATGCACATAGTTCGTATATTTGGGACTTAATTCTTCACATGACTCATTAAACCGCAAAGTTAAAAGATTTTCTTCAGTTTCACAGAATGCTGGAAATAAAATCAGCTCCAATTTCATCACTTTACAAATTTTATACCAAATAAAAGAATATTTTACTTACTTCTGTATTCTTCTGGGAAAATATCCCTTTCGCATGCTATTATAGGGGAATAGCTATCTGAAAATTAAAATGAAAATATTCAAATGTAGTACTACAACTCAAACTTATTTTATTTGAAATATACCTCTATTAATGTTTTTGGGGTTGTTAGAATTACGTGAATTAATCTTTGTATTGTTTGCATGGTTATAATCCCATATACCAAGAGTACCATCTTGTGTTCCAATGGAAAGTGTCGAGTCCTTGAGGTGCCAGGCCATAGAACATACGCAACTCAAGCCTTCTGGCCATATCTTGTGAATCATTTTTATTTTGTAGTGATCTCCAAAGCCAAAATGATCTGAATCTATGTCAAATTTTTTGCAGAATCTTTGTTTTGAGTTTGGAGTGTGAGACTTGGAATTTTCATAGAATTTCCAAACACAAACTGGCCCTTCACATGATCCACTGCATAGTAGCATGAGGCTAGGGTGCCAAGCAAGACATGTAATTGCAGACTTATCCCAACTTAGAAAGTCACTGTTTTCAAGTAATCTGATGTCAATATTTGCATCACATGAGCGGCAAAGGGGTACTCGGAATTGGATTGGTCGTTCACGATAACTTGGTAATCTTGATATATTTTCAATTGATCCAAGTGCCCAGACTTCAATAATTCCACCCTCAAAGCCTACTGCAATTATATCTTTCTGTATTTTACAGAACTGTACAGCTGTAGCATAAGCTTGACGAGTTAAATTTTCAGATTTATCAGACAAGTGCTGAACAGGAATATTTAATTCTTCGTTAATCCATGAGTATCCATTAGCTGTTGGAATGAGTGCTCTTGGGAAAGTATAATTCCACATGCAAACAACTGGTTTATTAGGCTTTAGTAATTCACTTGTCGATGCAACGAAAGCACAAGTTAAAAGTCCGATTGCATAATCATTTTCTCCATTTATATCCATTGGCTGTCCATACAGTAAGTGTTGCTGACAAAGTAAAACAGTTTTTTTGACAATATTTGAGAATTCGAAACAGAAATCTATGCCAACTTACATTACTACCAGGAATTGATAAATTATCTATCGCCTTTTTTGGCCATATTCTGTTCAGTCCCTCAAATTCTAAATATTTTAATACTTTTCTTTTAACTTTTTCTTCGGCCGAATTGATTTGAATATTTTGGTTCAATTGCTTTAGAATCGGATTTACAAAAACTCCAAAAGAGTTTTCATAAGCAAGCTTGAATTGGGATGCTTCTTGATAATATAAATTTTGTTTAACAATTGCTTGGTTTCTTAACCATGCTAAATATCCACTTAATATTTCTGCAGGGATTTCGACATCCTTGAGATTCACAGTATTTTCAAAGTGTTTACTCTTCATAATGCTATTTATTCCATGGGGGTTTTAACTTCAAGAAACCTTAAAGCAATTAAAGCTCCACACAGACTACTTGTACACTAATAAAGCCGTTGTAAATAAGCAGAGCCTAATAACAACTTGATTTAGACATCTTAGAACTTGAGATTCTTTAGATTTACATCTTACTTAGATATTATAAAGTTATAATATAAGTATTTGAGGGGTGTGTTAAAATTATAATTATTATCTCAGACAAGAATTCATCTATATAAACTATTTTATAACTAAATGCGAAGGCTTTCTGTAGATATTTTCGTATGATCTCGAATTTTCCCCCATGATTTCTTTAAATTTTAATCTAATGTATATGTCTTCATGATGTAAATCTAAGACTTGGTGTCTAACTAAACTTATTACAAATCTGTTGAATATTTTATATAAACAAGATGCTCAAGAGGCTTTTATCAAAGAAATTTTATTCATAAGTCTGATTAAATTTTAAATTTTTTCTCAAAAATGCAAACTCTTTTGCTTAATACTGAAAAATTACTAGAAATGAGAATTTTAAATTTCATGTTGACTATTACAGTCATAAAAGTAAAAAATAAACTCGAGCTGGTAGACTAAAAATGATCATTGTGTTGTATTCGATTTCATTGACACCCTTTTAGATTTCATCATAATCGATTCAGTCCCTGAGGTTTCAATGCCTAATTGTTAGTAACAAAATGATTTCGAGAGAACTCGCAGCAGGTTTTGTCAAAGATACTACACTGGAGGCAATTTCATGACAAACTTTTGGGTTTTATTAATTACTGGTATATTTTCCACAGGTTTCATCCCTTAAAAAGCAGCAACAGAATGAATATAAAAGAAATTGAAATACATTTCATTAAGGACTCTAATACTAAATCTCCAAACTATCCCGAAGTGAGACAAGTTAATTCATTTTATTGGACCATCCTCCATAGTTGTAGTAAGCAATATACCCACATAGGAAAAAGACCAACTCTAAAACAATATATTCAGGAAATTTTTGTTACTTATCATGCTATATTTGATAACCGAAATCTATAAATTCCTAAAAGAAATTTGATAAGTGAGTCATCGTGATATTTGTATACAATTTGTTAACAGAATTATGTGATCATCAGCTCAAGAAATTAAACTTCAGCTTAAATAGGCATTATTCTAAAACCCATCCACTTTATAACTCAATACATTCACCGGGCATGTATCATCTCAATCCGAAAACAGTGAAGAAATTAAAGATTACATCTAAGAAACTTTGCTGTTGCATTCAATTACGAGGCACAAACCACCTGAGTCAAGTCGGTTTCTGTTTCTGGTTTGCGAGCCTCAGAATGCTTGATTTGATATATAAATTACTAAAATTCATTAAAAATTATAAAAAAATCAAATTTAGTAGAATAAACCCCTTAGATTTTCAAACACAAAATATTAATAAGATTAATAGGAATGATATTGAAAAGGGCCAAAAGGAACTTATTCAACTCAGGCATTCGGGGCCTTTGGATAGAGAAGTTTCAAAAATTGAACTAAATTCATGCTTCTCACAGAACCAACTTTACACAAATAACAAACTTAAAACAATAATAGAGAATATTGATTTATTTGGCAACTCTGACAATATTCAAACAATCAATATTATGGAACTTGGATCGGGAATAGGTGTATTGGGACCTGTAATAAAAAGTCTCTTTAATGATTTAAATATAAACATTTACCTGACAGATTTCAGTGAAAAAATTCTAAAAATAGCCCTTATCAATAAGTCATGGACACTAAATCGTGAAATAAATGAAGATTCAGAAACTTTTACTATGAGTAAAGTAAACGAAATCTACGCACAACAAGCTGCGAAGAGTTGTGGTAAAGCACAAATCAATTATCGTAAGTTTGATTGGTTTCTTTTTGCTGATATGATGAAACCTGACAGCAAATCAACTTCTGAGAGCCTAAGCAACTTAATATCTAAATTTTTTTCTAATCAAAATAAAACTATCACCTCTAATCATAAGCTTAAATATAACCGTTTTAATTGGGTCGAAGAAGATAAAAAAATACTACTAGGACAGATAGATTTCTTTCTGGCATCAGATGGTAAAATTATGTATGGAAAATAAATTTATATTTAATTTATGAACACCAACTTCGGCCTTCATATTACAATTTTTGAACTGATTACATTATTATATCCATCATTTTAGATAAACAATTAACAGTTCTAGCTATATAAATCTAATAAAATTGATAGATTTCTAATCTTCCTTTGCAGTATTATATGACTATCCTTTGGTGGACGCCTTCGCCCACACTGCTCATAATCTACTTCACATGAACCCATCAGCCGAGCTTTACCTAATACATGAATTAAGATTGAATTACATCAATAAATTTTCTAATGATCCTCAAGATGTTTTTGTTGAATACTTTCGCGATTTTTATGTTGATGAAATTTCTTATCAACAATCAAGCCCTGATATACAAAAAACTCAAGAACCTAACAGCTCTTTATCACGTGATATGCCTTCTGGTTTACTAAATTCTCATAACCATGAACTTGTAGCTTGCAAATCATCATGTAACAAAAGCCCTCCATTTTTTGATGCATACATCGTCGACAAAATTCCACAACATTTTAGAGACAAAAATGTATCCAAAAAGTCTAAAGCAGCTTCGAAAAAGAAATTCTCTTCAAATAATCCAACTTCTTATGGAAATGCTAACAAATTTAATAGCAATTATGTAAAGATATGGAGAATTTCTTTAAGTTCAAAACACCTAGAATCTTTATGACTTAATAGTCTAATTACTAGCTTCAAAAATTATTCATTAAATTACAATATAATAATGGCACTATTATCCTTGTAATTTAAATCAAATAAATGTAAATATTACAAATTTTTGTTTTATAGCACCAGATTTAAAACATCATTTTTATAAATACTTAGTTAACCCAGGGTTATATCAAAATTTTTTATTATTTGTATATAATGTCTAATTCAAATAGAGATTCTGATAATTATTCATCTATATTTTTAAGTTAAGTTCTATATATAGTCTTTTAGAAAATTACTTAAATAGTTAAAAATTATTTTTAAAAACAAGATCGAGTATTCATCTAGAAAAATTATAATAAAAGATGTTTCTGCTTAATTAAACAAGTATTCAACCTTTTCTTATAGTAGTACAACTCGCACAAAAAATTCCTGCGATATAAAAGAAATCTAGACTATTGTCTCATATGTAAGGTTGAGTTTTCGGGATCAACGTCTAATACACAGGCACCTGGAAAGATAGAAATATTAAAAGCAGTAATAATATATACGAACAGTCAAGGAGATTTGGTAACATACCTCGCTGCCTACGTTCGTCCCAAATGTCTAGAATATCTTGTGTGCAAGCTATTTGGGCTCTATAGTATTGAAACCTAAGAATGCAGAGAGTAAAGAAGTGAATTAAAAAGTACATCAAATTAATAATTGATATACTCTTTGATAAATGCTATAATCATCTAAAGAAAAAATGCTGGATCCTATTTTTGATGAAACTGTTTTTATTAAATTTCTAATAGTTTTACGGTCAGGTTAAAAAATAATCTTTATATTGCATTTATATACTTTTAAAAAAAAAATTCAATCTCATCTACAAAAATTTTAAAGAAAGGTGATGTATTGAAACTGAAATAAGTCTTAGTTAATTGCATCAAATTTAAAGTTTAAAGTGCTAGTCTTACTTGCATCGGGTATGTTCGTCACTCAATTCCCTGCAGCACCTTGAAAAAATAGTATATCTTGCGGCACAGTTTGCAAATTGATTTTTTGACAAAAATCTTGGGTCCTATTATAAAATAATATATTGTTATTATTATAATAAGTTAGAACATTGAAAGCTTTTGTATGAAAGAGTAGATATAAAAAAAGGGGTATAAAAGGATTGAATATAGAGTTTATTTCCATAACGTTTGGCTTATCTATACTCCCTTGCTCTTATGTGTACGTTTATATATAAAAATTAATTACACACATGAGAATATATATATATATATAGTTTTATTGAAATCATGTGTTTGATTTTTTATATACGAATATGTGTATGTATACACATTAGATCAGTATGTTGGGTGATAAAAGATGTTTTGGCTTTGAGCTGATAGGATAATTTATATATATGAGAATAATAGGTATATATTATTTTTAATTACATCTGCGTGTGGGTTATGGCATGTTAGCATATCCATGTTTTGGATAAAGCGTTTTGAATCGGTTAATTCGTCAGACATCTTGGGAGTATGGACTAAATAAAAAAATACAAGAACTTATATAAGAAGTGTGAACACTTAAGGTGTAAAGTATTGAATACACAATTGGAGGAGGATGAAAAAGTGAGATTTATAATTATCTGATTCCAGCTTATTTATATATGGTTATATAAGGTATGAGTGAAAATAAATCAGATCCTCTAGTTTTTAAAGCTTAGAAAACATTTTTAAAACACTCGAGTAAAGGGGTGGATTAACGTATATTTTATTACGAAAGAGAAACAAAAAGTTAAACTGTGCTAATTGCAACTGCCTAAACTGTTGACGTGCTGTTGTTTCACCAAGCTAGATTAATGAGTCATATTAAGATATGAGTGGTTGGTTATTCGTTTTGTATTCATAAGTGATTAATTACTATTAAGAAATCACATTTTAAAATTTTGCTTTTGGTTTGATTCCTCTGACAAAGCACCATTGCTTTGGTGTATTTCTCAGGTATAAAATTTATAAGTAATGCTATCGTCAAATCAATAAGTACTTTTAAAACAAGTTTAAATCATGTTTTGTTTCCTAACGTTATTATTGTAGATTTAACTAATACACATTAGCTAAAAATGAAAATATTATTTCGAATTTATACATTTCAGAATTGGGGAGCTTTTGATTGCATGCTCATGTTTTTAATTCCCTCAATCTTGAACGTTTTAAAGATTTAAAATACTATTTAAGTTAAAGCAAATATACAGGTATATAGTATAGTTCAAAAAAAACGATCAATTTATTTTACTGTCATAATTTAAAAAATCAAATTTAATGATTGAGATGGTTTGAAGAAGGGATTTCAAGTTTGGGTAAACGAGAACCTATTATCAAAATTCTATAAAATTATTCAAATAGGTTGGTGTAGGGAAAAGCAATGCAATTTTTAGTAATAAATTCTTTGCTTATTATATTATTTTAAAGCCCACGGCTTTCTGCTAAAAGCTTCTGCACATGCTTTCTTCCTTCACTGGTATTGAGAAGATTTTTATCCTTTTGAGGTTCATTTGATGTATCATTCCTTTTGTCCAAATTATGCATATTCTCTTGAAGTTCTAAATCGTCGTATGATATTAATGGTCTAAAGCTAGAATAAGTTGGTATTGTCTTCTCAAGTATGGAACTATTAATAGGGTTGGGTTGATGTTGAAAATTATTATTTTTTTTAAATTTGGGTAACTTTTGGGTAGAATGTGATTGTTTCTTGAATTCATTTTTCTTCGTGGCTTTTTTGTCATGTGTCCTTTGAGGCCTTAGCTCTCTTGTACGAGTATTAAAGTGCCTAGAATGCTTTTTAAATCTGAAGTCGTTAATTTCTCGAAGCTTCCATTCCTGTCCTTCAGGATTGATTAGCTTTCGGTTTATTCTACTTTTATGCTGATTCATTCCAATGTCTTGAGAATCACTTATTTCATTTTCATGATCATCAAGAATTGGGTTTTGTGGTGGAAGAGTGGAGTCTGCTTCAACTTCTGATTTTGTAAACAATGTTTTATTTTCTAAAAATGTTGTTGGTTCTTTGTTTATCAGATAGTTTGCAGAGTAGGAATTTTTTTTTTCATCGTCTAGTATGTTATCATGATTAAAAATTCTTCTATTTGATGTTAAATCTTGGTTAATGTTGTTTCCTTCTTGCTGGCGCTGCATTGTGCAAGCTCTATAGTGTTTTTTATATGAATTGGAGTCTTTGAAATTGAAATTTTTAGTATTAGAACGATTTTGTGGATGCTGTGTAGTTTTCCATCTGGGTAAGCGGCGGGTATCTGTAGTTGTCTGAAAATGTGTTTTATGATATCTGAAATTTGAAGAGTAATTATTTCTTTTAAAAGGTCGCCCATATTTAGGTTGATGTTGAGTTGGAGTTCTTCCTCGGTTTGAACTAACATAGACTGCTTTACCATCAGATCTTGTCAAACCATACCAGATATCATTTTTGTTATCACATAAATTAATATCACGAAGACTTGAGTCCTGATTTACTAAGCCACAATTACTGTCACAACTGCTTCCTTGACTTGCATTAGATTTACCATCATCATTGTGGATTTCGGCTTTAATTTCTAACTTTCCATCAGCCTTTTTACTGTTTACATATTTAGTCTTTAGTAGTCTAGCTTGCCTCTTAGTTGTCCAAAAGAACTCGTTGAAGTTTTTGTTTCCGGCTGGATTTGTCGTAGCTTCATTGGGGGTGTTCTGAGGTAATTCTTGACTGGGTTCCTCTTCAGTGGATTCAATCTTCATATAGTCTATAATCGAGAAAATCAAATCATTTATGACTGATATGGCAAGACTGAAATATCAATTTAAACTAACATACCGGATTCTGCGTCGAGTTTGTTTAAATTTTCTCTAGTGAGCGTTACTTTACTTTCATTTACTGCTTGTGAAGTGTTGCTATCTAATCTGGGTGTATTTTGAAATTTTCTTGTTTGTTTACTTTTGAAATTTTGGAAGTTTTTGTTTTTTCTTGAATCTCTGGGTTTATAATAGCGTCCCCTATATCCTTTATGTCCATCATTATTACGATTGTCAGGTCTATTGTAGATAATTCCTTGGCTAGGTATATATTGTTGAATCTGTCTTTGACCTGATAAATAAACTTGGCTTCTTTCAATTTTTTGAAAAGGGTTAGGGTTTCCTTCGAGTTGAAACTTTTGCCTTGGATAATCTATGTTTTCATTTTTATATTCTTGTATCTGAGTTTAGGTATACGAATATGTGGTCTATAATGGCATGATTTTATAATCCTAAATCCATCCTGTAAAATATTTTAATTAAATCTAATTATAAGCTATACATGCTTGCATACTCCTTTAGTTCGAAGAGAAAATTCTTGCGTAACTTCATTAGAGTCAGATGTATTGGTCAATGACAAGTCGTCCCCTATAACAGCCATTGTACTTTGACTAGTAACAGAGGATTCTTCACGACCTTTTTTATAGAATAGTGAGGCATTCATTATTGTTAACACCAAGTTCAGATTGCAGGTTCATATAATATATTTTCTAAGTTCTTTCTCATAATTAATACAGACCCTTTTAGTTATATCAAGACTACTTAATTTTAAACGTGCTAATTTGTGAAATATTAGACGATATCTTTAAAAAGCATAAATACAAACTCCCTGTATTATCAAGACACTTTTGCTTTAGCTATTATGTCTACCTGTGTTTATATCGGAGGACACCTTTAACAATTTCTGGTCATATTCTTGGGTTTGATTAGTAATTGAGATCTCCATACTCAATTTACTTAGAGGGCTCCCTGTGAGGGAGTGATTGTGTAAAATCATCATATGAATATTACAAAATCCTTTTATATTACAATATGGACCAATGTTGTTACATCTACAATGCAATGTATTGGATACTTGATTTGATAAATAATAACTATAGCTCAATATTTATGAATATTCTTAGAAATGTTAGTGCGTTTGTGATATCACATGAATTAATTGACTAAAATTATGTTTCTCTCTATGAATACACTCTTCTAAATCAATTTTTCTGATTCAATGCTCAACAAAAAAAAAAAAATCTATATAATGTCACTTTAATACGAATTATTGATGGTTGAAAACGTAATGCTAAGTAAAATATGATATATTATGTTTGATCGGTAAAATATCTAGACCACTATATTCGTTTAATCAAGTAAATATACGAATTAACATGATTTCTGTCATAATTATATTAATATAGGATCAAGTAAGTTCGTTTTAAATCGATTACTAATTTTACCAGAATTTTGAGAGAATGAAACACGCCTTGGGTGTCTCTATTGGATTATAAAATGTTTAAATAACAGTTTGAAGACAATTCAGGGTTACTCAAAACTCGGGCGTCATCTAAGATTTGCAAGCTTAAAGAGGCAGCATAAACCTCAAAAGTGAATGTTGTTGACGTTAATAAAGATACAGATAAATTGATAAACAAATGAGTGTTTATACTATTAATATTTATAAACAAATAAGAAGAAGAAAATATTGACAAGGTTAAATTAAAATTCGTTGTGGTGGATGTTGAACTTCCCCCAGATAACAAAACATATGCGTGGTCTCTAAAAGAAAAAGTAAATCAGATTTCAAAAAAGAAACAATTTACAAGTAGATCAAAAATTCATAAAGAAGTAAAAAAATCTTCTTTTCTTGATTTAATTAGTTTTAAAATTAATTAAATTATTTATTAATTTTACATATAATAGGATTTATTTTTAATTTTAAAGAAGAAAAAGAGGATGAAAGTGTCAAGTGACTATTTAACATTAAGAATTATTTAATTACTTTTTTATAAGCTCAAGAATTACGTATGCATGTAAATACGTTTAGGTTTTATGGGAAGCTGTGTGTTTTTTAAATTTTTTCTTTGTCTAATAGTAACAACTTAAAAACTTCTTCGACCTGTTTTTAGAAGTCGTAGAATGCTTTGTCTCAATACTTTTGGTGGCTGAATTTTTTTACCTGTTCATAAAAGTTTTAAAAACTTAGCATTGTATTAGAGCGTTATGGATAACAATTTAAAAAAATCGAATATTAATTATTAAAACTATTTTGTTTAATATGCAGTAACCAAGTATTAAAGTTTTTCAAATTAATTTATTAGATTCACACAATTTAGAAATTAATTAAATAAACATTAAGCATACTGCCCTCGTAACAATTATTCTACACGTAAATTTATCATCTCACATATGTTTATAAAAAAAAATTGTACATACAAATAAAATTTGTATAATAAATAACATATATCAGTGATGCACATAATTCAGAATTACAATTACACATTGACAAGGCACAACAAAAACATCTACGTTACAAATTGTTTAAGCTAGTGCTTCTTATCACTAGATAAAAACAAACGATTACCAGCATACAGTAATGATAGGTTCAAAGACTGTCGTCAATTGTTTTGCTATCAATCGTTCTAATGAAAATTTACTAAATAACATGTACTGTATTTATTTATCTAATGAAATAACTTTATCTGCTTTTCTTTTTTTTTTCTCTTAATATAGTCTATTTAAATGATTAATTATACTATTCACTGAAAATTAAAAAAACCTTCTTAAACACAATTGAAAGCTTACAAGACTTAAAGTAAAGAATAATTATTTAGAATAAAATTTTATTTTCATCGCTAGAATATAGTGTACATAAATAAATGTTTAATTACTATACCTTAACCAAATTTACTTATCATGTTACGTTTGATTTCATAATAAAATTAAAATAGCATGTAAAGTTTTATCTGTCTCACAACTCTTAAATAAAATTCTTGTGAATACCTTAGAATAAAATATAACACGAATTGTGATAATTTTCATAAATCTCTTAATTTCTATCAGTTTTCTCGTTAATAATTAAAATGATAAAGTTTATTTTTTGTAATTTGAACCTAAAAGAACTGAGTGGTTTTTTTTTCAAATAATTACCAACCTTGCACAATCTGTTTCTCATAAAGTTCAGAACGTTCAAATTTTTTTTATATATTTAAACTGTGTAAAATTTTAAATTCCCATATAAGCTCTTAAACTAAATCATTCATCATTCTTATTTTAAGCATTCGTTAATGAAACTAAAGTTACACTTTTAAGTAGAATTACATATAATTATATACTCTATTTTTCATTTTGTAAAAATTTTTCATTCACCTCTTTAATATTTTTAGAGAATCGGGCAAATTAATTTTCGGTTTGAAATTTTACATTATGATAGTGAATTCTCAAGCTTTTCCATTTTTTTATCAGGTTTATTTATCAAATTATTTGCCCAAAAGACAAAATGGGTGAGGTGATTTTAAACGATAAATTTCTGAAAGAATATTTTTCCAGAAATTTTTGAAAACTAAATAAATGTTTTAAGAAATATAAAATCGACAAATTAGTCAAATTAAATAAATTGGTAAAGACTTAACATTTTGCACAAATTTAAATTTAACTACTTGAAAAATTACCAAGGAACGAATTTTAGAGAGTCGGAAATTTTCTAGTTCTAACTTATAGAGCGCACTAATAAAGACTCGTTAAAAATGCTCTAATAACTAAAAGATATTCAATCTATTATCAAAATATTTCATTAAATTTAGTACTTTTTCTGAGTTTTCATTTCAAATAATAGAGAAATTTGATAAGACATAGATATGAATTAGAATCTTCATATTTTCTAACTTATTGCCTTTATAATACATCAATTTCTTAATTTCTCATACAAATCAAATACATATTTTAATCATAATATGTTATTAATTAAATAAACCCAGCTTTTATTCCCAAATATCATATAATCAATATATTTTAATAAACTAAGAGGAAATTAAAGGGTTTTATTTTTAAATAAATTAATGCTTAGATCTCAATCTATATTTTTTTTCATACAATTTACAACTCATTAAGATCTATTTTGGAGAGTGTTTTAAGATTTTACTCTTCACACATTTAAGACCATTTTTATGACACAACAGATAATTTGTTTGTATTCTATTAGAATTTGGCTCGTTTTTAATTTTGGCAATTTGCTTCACCTTTAAAGCTTTGGAAATTCATAAATTTTTCTTATAGCTAGCCATTCGTATCTAACATCTAAAATTTTTCTGCGGGCGAATAGGATATTAACATCAATGGGGATATTGAGAGTAGGAGTACAGGATCTCCAAAACTGAAATTTTATGTTTTGGTGTTGGTGCCTAAATTGGCAATAAACACTTGAAAATCAAGCTCGATAATTGTTGTGAACTGAAAAGTTAATTTTTCGGCACCCATATTTAATTCATCACATTTCAAATCTACGAGTATGGACTATAAACATTTTCTATTTATTGTTGTGACTTCTATTGTATACGTTGCGGATAACAATAAACTTAAAATTCATGCATGTCCTTAGACCAAAACAATAACGTTTTAAAATAACCTTGGAAGAAAATTTAAATTATTCAGTTACGATTTATAGGTCTATTTGCTTGATTCGTTTTATTGACATACACCTTTGTAATATAAGGAGCTCAATTAACTTTAATTTACAATTTATTTTGAATGACTTAAAATTTCATTTTTTTACAACTTAAACAAATCACTCTAAACCTTTTAATTGTTGAAAAGTTATAACATTGATTTTATTGAGAACTATAAAATATACCAATTATTCTTAAAGATCAAGCTTGATAGGGATAAAATTAAACTTTTAAAAGTTCAAGAAAGCTTGTATAATGAAAAGATATCTTTCATTCAAAAATAAAAAGTTAAAACATAACTTGAACATTACACACACCTCATATAATTCATTTTAATAAAAACACTTCATGGAAAGCTTATTCGAATTTTCTTAAAATCTAATCGGACATTAGCCCTTTTTATAAAACCCAAAGATGGTCCGAATAAAACAACCATTCTTTGATAATATCTTATTAAGATGATACGAAATAAGTTAGCTCAATTTTGCCAATCTTGTCAATTTAGCCCATTTGACATTAACATTATAGCTGTGGCTACATCAAAAGCATTTGGATTTGTTGGACCAGGAGAGTTGAGTATTATACGTTACGACTCGCTTACAAAAACGAATGAAAGCTTACACCAATCTCACCCAACACTCCAAGAAATTATAAAATGCCCAGCTAATGACTCTATACTAGACTGTGTATGGAGTGAAACTGTAGATTCAATAATTTTAGCAGCATTAGGCAATGGGACCATAACCATTTATAATCTTAAGTCCTCAACTTCTCAAGGTCAAAAACAAGTAACTGTTGTTGAACCTTCAAGCTTCCTAACAGGGCACCAACAAGAAGTCTCTTCCCTAAACTGGAACATCTACTATAAAAATTTAGTGATATCGGCCTCATGGGACTCATCGATAATACTTTGGGATATGAACAACCTCACTAACCTTTTAAATATCAATAATGCACACTATGGAGCTATCTACCAAGCCACATTTTCGCCACTTGAACCTCACCTTTTGGCTTCAGTAGGCACCGATTTTAAACTAACAATCTCCGACATAAGAAAAGCTCAACCCAAAATTGACACTCTTAATAATTCAACCCATTATAATTTAAATGATAACGTAGTTCAAAGTTGTTTAGCGCATCAGCATAAGGTTCTATGCTTGGATTGGAACAAATACAATCAGTTCCAATTGGCTACTGGAGCTGCGGATGGGACAATAAGAATTTGGGACATAAGAAAATTGAACTCTAATTCTATGACTGGCTCCCATATCTCGCACACGCAAGCACATAAATTGGCAGTTCGTAGAGTAAAATTTGATCCATTTCACGAAAATATCTTAGCCAGTTGTTCTTATGATATGAGTGTTAAAATCTGGGATAAAAGGCCTTCTAATACTCTATCTAGCTTTTATCCTATGGACCAGCCCAAGGTAGAGGAAAGCCTGAGCAATAAGCAGACTTTCAACCATCACACAGAATTTATCCTCGGACTAGATTGGAATTTATTTCAGGAAAATCTATTATGTTCAACATCCTGGGACAAAACGGTGTGTCTTTTCAATGCTCCTATGTAATTTATCTATAACTTACCTTATTCCCACTATATTACTTAATTCAATTGTAAAATTTAAAATAATTTATCAAAACACTAAATTCGAAATTTACATGTCAAGATCGCAAATTGATTTGTTTATAATACGCATTAAACAAAAATTTTTGATGGAAATTTGAGCTTTTCAATCTTATGATTTTCCTTAAGCATAGGAATTTTAAAGGTAAAACAATAAAAGAAACCAGATATAAAAATTTATTGAGATAAATTTAAGATTTGAGTTGTCTAAAATACAGGGGTTTTAAGTTTATTGAAAATGGTGAAATAATTTTTATACTAATCAGAATTCGTTGAAGAGGTGCTTATAGAACGCCTAATCTTATCTATTTTCTCGTTTCCTTTATCTTTTTCTTTTTTACGGCTTTTATGTGATTTTTTCTTCTTGTATCTTTTCTAAATTCAACAAATTCATGAAAATAAATATTGTTTTATATAATAATTTACATAATTCATTGACTAAAAAATACGTAGAATGAAGCAATTTGTTTGTTTTTAAATTTGAAAGGATTAATTACTTTGAGCATTTTAGGAGTTTCGTTAGAATCTGATCTTGACCTACAGTAGAAAAAATTTCAAGAAATGCATTAGTTTGGCTAATTTTCCTAAATAAATGCTAGAGCTTTTTTTTACCTCTTTGAAGAGTTGTATACCCCATCGTTATCTGAATCTGTGAGACTATAGGATGGCGAACTAGAGGAATCATAATCCCTTTTTCTATGCTTCTTGTGTTTTTTTGAATCTTTATGCTTATCCTTTTGCCGCTTTGAAGAACATTTCCGTTTTTTGGATTTCCTGAATAATGGTTAAGTTTTTGATACGAATAAATTAAAAAATAGAAAAATTAAAAGTATTAGCGTCTCCTACCTTTTACCCTTTTCTTGTGACATACTTCCACTTTTCTCAAGCATTGATGCGTAATACTCTTTTTTAAATTTTTCTTGTTCTTCGGCACCAGTAGTTTCTTGCAATTTGTATCTTTCGAGTCTTGATCCAACCATATCATCATATAACTTATCAAAAGTTGCTTTAGCATTAAGAGGTCTTGCAATATTCAAAGATTTACCATGATAAGGCTGGCCCTTATGTTTCTCACAATGCATCTTGAGCTGTGAATTAATAAGTGATAATATTACAAAACTCTGACAACATACGCCACAAATGGATTGCAATCACAAGATTATGAACAACACCTTTAATTATTAATTACATTGACAGAAAAATATTGTTATTAATCATCTTACTGTACAATAAGGGCAGGCGGCCGTGGTATTTATATCATAGTAAGGCATCTCTAATCTCAGGGGTTAATAAGGATGATCAAAACTTATGATTTAGAATTTAATCTGAATTCAGTTTAGCTACTTTTTAATTTTTACCAAAGTTTTTAATCTTTTTATGTGGATTTGAGTATATATTCGTTATAAACTTAAGAAAACATATACGTGCGAATTGTCATTACTCTAATTATTGAATCAGTTAGTGATAGCTATAAAAAATGAGATTATACTTACTAAAAGCCCCTATTCAAATGTAACTAGGCTTTAAGTAATAATGGGAAGAGTTAGCATATTATAAAGAGAAGAACTTTTAGAAGTGTAGGCTTATAAAGAATTTAGTGTATAACACAGCCAGTATAAGTGTTACTTAAAAATGCCAAAAGTTCTTCTCTTTCGAAACTGGTACTTGTAGCTACCGATTATTGATCAAAAGGGAATTATTAGAGAGCTGAAACTTTTGGTCTAATTTATGTTTTATGTTATTTCTTATAGAAATTGGGAGTATGCCCCAAAGTATTTAAAAATGAATTCATAGATTTTTTTTAAGTTAAGGGTTAATAGATTTCAGCCTTAAGCTCTGGTAGATTGATGAGCTTATCCTATGTGTGTTGGCTAACCATAATTAAGCTTAGTTAATACTTGTACTATAAGCTTTTACTATTTGTTAATCCTTCGAGTTATTATTTTATGAGCTTAATGCAAGATAGGATTTTAAAAACAGAAAAGAATAATATTTCATCATTCAGTCAATAATTATAAAGTTTTTAATATTAACAACCTCTTTAAAAATGAATTTCATTATTGGTAATACATAGCTAATCATAAAAAACTTTGCTAAATAATGTGTAGAATAAAATACTGAATGTGAAGATAGAATGAATTGTGTTAAACGGCTTTCGAATTGCTAATTTTGATGAAATGTGTGCGAAAAAAGTAAAGTAACGAAATTTTGTAAAGTATTAAATCGACTATAAATAGAAAATATATTAATTCATAAGACGTTGGAACGATTATAAAATTTTACTCACAAAGAGTTTTGAAATAAAAAAGTTTAATCTTTGAGCTTTAGATTGAGTTAAACTTTATTTTATAGGGTCAAGTGATTGTTTAGACACAAAACTCAACTCTATGTAAATATAAAAAGAGAGATTTATCACCAGATTTTGAGACATGGTACTATCATAGTTTATGTTTGTAATTGTGATGCTGAGCCTGCATATTTCTTAAGGAATATGATATTAATCTCATAAATATATCAGAGGAGTAGTATGATTTAATTTTATTCAAATTTACTTAAATTTGAGCAGTTTTAGAATATGTATATCTTGGCTCGATCAGTTACCAAAAAATGTTAAAGGATTAAATCATTTCAGCGCTTCGACTATATCCAAACCCACCCAAATCATTAATTAGGAACAAGCCACCTTTCCTAATAAAAAGTAGAGACAATTTCAAATTTAGATTTGCCCAGAAGCAGGTGATCTATTCTCTACTTAACTTAAGTAGAACAGTGAGAAATACTAGGGTTTTGATGTACTTTTAAAAAATTTCGAATTTCCTTACAAATAAAGAATCTAATTATCAATCCTTTATCTCCTCAATATTTTTATAAAGAGAATTGAAAATGAGCACCAAAAATAAATTTTGATAAAATTTCCTGTTTTCCAATTAATTCAGATCATTGAATTTAGCCAGATTAAATATTTTGAGTTCTTAATCTACTAAAAATTTTGCTTATTTATTAAAAATTTTAGGCTATGAACAATGAATTTATCTCTCTTGATATAGATCATATATAAGATATCTTATCTTTTATGTAATACTGATTATAAATTGTTAAACAGATTCTTTACAAAAAAAAAATTGTGCCTAAAGAGATTCTGAATATTCACTAGCAATAGCTACTCCCTACTATTTGTTAATTTGGGGTATCCAGTTTGTTTAATTGATACCTTCAAAAGATAAAATTAGAATGTTGTCAAGGCAAAAATCTATCGATGATGTGAGAATTTACTTTTTGATATAGGGTGATGGAGAAAAGCGTATTGTTTCTTTTGTTTTGTAGATTCTAAAGCGTCTTGATGATTTGGAAGATTCAAAATGGGACCTAAAAAGGAGGGTAAGGGTGCAGAAAGTAATGGGTTACACCCAGGAATAGAATTGATACATTACTTTTTAACTTATTCAGGTACAGCTTTTAGAATTAGTCCAAGAGAGGTCAATTTCAAAATCACAGGAGTCATTGCCTATAAAATCTCGTGTATTGAGCTTTGATAAGGGCCAAAATTTTTGTCTAAAAAATTTAGATCCAATAACAAGTAAAAACTCATCTGACATTACCAGCAAACTAGGTTTTCAGCCGTATAACAAGGGTAGTGATTCTAGTTCACGGATACTATATAACAGTGCTGCTAATAAAAATAAGGAAATATCAGATTTTATTTTGGAAAACTCAAATCCTTCTGAGAATCTCCTGGGAAGAAAAGAATTTAGAATCCAGTCATGCCTTAATGACAATAAAGAACAAGCCAATTTTGCAGAGGCAATAGAAAAGGGAACTTCTTTATTTCAAAGGCAGAGTAATATTACTGTTGATTTTAACAACCTTTCGAATGATTCTATAGTAGTTGAGCAGGATCTTTGTCTGATCCAGGAAACAAATGGAAAATTAGCTCAAGACTTTTTGAGGTATAACTCAGGATAATATTTAATTTGTAATAGTTGAGTTTATCTCTTTCAAATTTTCAGAGATTGCCAAACGCCCATTATTGAATGCGTTTCGAAAAATGGAAACTGTGATGATGAGCTATTTTCAAAAGTAAACACATATCCCAATTTTGGAAATCAAATCCAATACTACAAGGTTTGGTAACAAAATACTTTGTTAATGTAAGAGTTAATTTTTATTAATTTTTTTTTCAATAGAAAAATTCAAATACTCCACATTTACTAAGTGATCGATCTATAGACGATGTAGTTGATATGAATCCTGAGAGATTTAAAACAGTTGATACCGAAAGATTTAGCAGCTTTCTAAGTTATGATTATCCCGTAGAAACGGACTTTTCCGAAAATGATTATAAAGACTATAAGGAAGATTCTAATTCTCCTAAAGTATATTGTATGAATAATGAAGATGCTATGAATTCTAATGGCAAAAGTAGTCCAAATGAGAACAAGCGCAAGGGAGGTTCAATGAATACTTATTCTGATGAGCAAAGTAAATTAGGATATGTTGTAAAAGGATTTCTTGATAATAACTCTTCGTTGGTAAGTAAAATAGATAATAAAAAGTGTCCGAATGACATTTGTCAAGTTTTGATAGATTTTATGCAAAAATCCAAAGAAATAGATTCTGGGAAAGTTTTATCTGAAAACATATTTAAGAATGAAAGCACAACATCTTCAACTCAAAATAATTATAGCAAGCATCTTTCGAATAAAAAGCAATCAAATTCAAATAAAACTATGCCCATTTATCCTAAAATTGAACAAATTAATCAAAATGCAACTAAAGAAGCCTACCACAATCTTAATAGTAACTACCTACAAAGTAGTAGATCTAAAATAGCAATCGATTCAAATAAAAAATATCCTTCAAACGTAAATGTAGCTAGAATTGTTAATTTTCAGTCTCACAAAGTAGCAAATCAAAAGGAAAGTAAACAAAATGAATCGACTGGCAAAAAAGGAGAAAATTTTACACCCTTGGCATCAAAATTTGTCTCAAACAGTCAACCACTTATAAATCAATTCTTTTATGACGATACGACTACTTGTTTGAGCAACTATAGTCTTCAAAATTCTACACAAAGTTTTGACAATTGTTACCATGGAGCAAATGATCACAAACTTATTGATAAATGCTCATATTTAAAAACTGAAAACAAGGCACAAGCCAATGAAATTCAAAGCAATTCTAAAATTCTTAAAAGGCAAATACAACAAGATGGAGCATCACTGCTTATAAATTGTACACTTGAGTGACTCGTTCAATTAAATTTTTTAACATGTTAAAACAACTTCGACGAGTTGCTTTGTTTCAATATCCCCTTAGGAGTTAAACAGTTTTACTAGAATTTATTTTCCTTGGTTATTTTTGTCAAACAAATATTTAAATTAATTTAATTGAGTTTATAAACTCTCCCATTTATGTCTATTTAACACAGCTATTTCTTTTGTAAAGACAAAAGTTAAGCAATCTTCAAAGAGTTATAATCCTTATTAAAAATAACATATTCTGAGCTGCTTTTGTGTGAAATTAAAATCTTAAACTTTAAAACTTATTCTTTATGTTCTTAAAATCGAGAAAAGTTTGTTTAATCTTTTAGAATAAATAACAATGGCTCAACAATTCAAATCTGGTAAAACTATATTCTAGTATAATTAAATTACTTGTTTGAAAACTCAAATTGTATTTAGATTGGGACAACTCAAATTATTATGGTGAAATAAACAAAAACTGGTTTCATGGAGTAGGGATACTGCAGTTCGAAAAAGGTGTAAAATATGTGGGATCCTTTCTAAAAGGAGATTTCTCAGATAATGGTCTGTGCTTTAATTATTAGAGTTAATTATACAAAGCTCTTTATAGCTTCAAAGAAACTTTTCGTTAGGTAAGGTTGAGTTCCCCGATGGAGGGATATTTTATGGAGATTGGGAAAATGGAGAGCTAAAAAGTGGATACTACGTATTCCCAGATAGTTTGGAGTACATTCCCAATGGTTGGAATTATTTAATAAATTCAGACAGGCGATTTAACAGAGAAATTATTAATGATTATACTAACTTTCCCAATCTGAGTTCTGAAAGTGCGAACAATAAAGGCTCTTATGACTCAATAGGTTATCATGAAAATTTCTTGATATTTTAATAAAGGAATTGATTAGATTTAGAATATCCTTAAATCGTCACCTGATAATTATTCATTTGTTTAAGTTTTGTCTATTCTTTTTTTAAATAGGGAATAATCATTACGATCCAAAAACAAGCCTTGTTCACAATAATTATAACCCATATATCACCCGAGTTCCGAGCAAGAAGGAAGTAATTTGGACTCAAGAAAAGTGTAGAAGATTCTAATTTATTTTTAATAGACTTAAGAATAAATAAATAAGCAAGCATATTTATTTTCACATAGGATGTAGTGGTAATACGTTCAACTCTAAAGCCTTATTATCTCGTTCCATACTCAATATCTTTTTTGCTATTACTTTTGATCTTATTTGAATAATCTTATGTTAATATTCGAATAAGGGCCAGATAGAGTAGTGTATTGAATGAGTTCTCTGGTGTTAAAACAATTTGGATGAAGAAAAATCTATATAAACTAAAATTTTATAAAGTGAATAGGATAATTGTAAAAGGAAATTTAATTTTAAGAATCAGATAAGTTTTTAATTAAAGATAACATTCGAGTGAAAATAAAATTCGAGTAGACATTCAAGTCGGATATAAATATAATTTCAATAGAATGAATTGTTCTTGAAGTAATTAAGGCTAATAATAGGATTTCTAAAATCTTTCCTTTTAGTATTTTAAATTGGAGGCCAAAGTTCTTGTAGTTTTATGAGTTTGTCATAGCTTGCTTTTTCCAATAATTGTACATATTCTTGGAGTAGGAAATTTTTATCATTATTCCAAGTCTTCAAAAGTTGAATCCTATAGATATTGGTAAAGCTGATGATAAAATATTATGCATGAGGTAATAAATAATTTACTTTGAGCAGGATTGCTTCGATTGCAGAGCTTTTATAAGCTTATTTTGCTGAATACTTGGCTTGATCAGGAAAGTGGAAGGATCCGAAATCATAAATTCTGAGTATTCTTTTAAAATTGGGAAAACTGAACCCTCAACCAAAGCCTTAGCAAAAATTTTGTAGCCAAAATTATTTGTCTTAGGAATTTGAGTCTCAATTGTTGGGAGTTGATACTCTAAAGGCCTATACAAAGGGCTAACAAAGCCAACTATACTATCAGAATTAGCAAGGTACCTAAAGCAATTAAATAATTTAAAATATTTTTTTCTTTGAAGATGTAAACATAAAAGAAAATATATTTCAACGTACATTGGAATTGGAATAGTGAGAAACTTGCCCTTTTCAATTAAGGGGCTATCAACCTTAGCCAAAGTGAATGAATCAATTGCAAAGCATTCTTGAATATAATTTTTGTTTGTCTTGATTATGTGGCTATAAACCAGGAGTTGGGGGAGAGGCCTGAATTATAAATGTATGTAAAATTGTGCTGGTTAGTAACTATAGTTATAGTAAAAGCTTGTTTAATAATACTTTTTATATTTCAATATTGATCGAGGGTGAATATAGCAAAATTTTCCAGAGGGTAATTCGGGGCTAATGTAGGCGTCGTAGGGTGTGTCTTGATCCTTTTGTATATTTTCAGCACGAATTGCAATTCTATCGACTAGACCTTCCAAAAGGCAATCGTGAAGAAATATTTTCTAATAGAATTAAGAGGTATAATTGAAAACATATATAGATGTTGTAGATAAGTGCCTATGATGTTTGTTTTTATCAATGTACCTCCTCAAGACTTGGAAGACTTGTGGTAGTAGGACTTTTCAAGCTGTGATAACTTTAAAAATAAGAAACTTAAAACATATTTAAACAAATTTTTCCAAAATTATTTACTTTAGCTTATGAGATATTAAACGATAGATTTGATTAGAAAGGGAGACAACTTCTTCTAAACTTTTAGCGTTTAATTTATTTTCATGGCAAAATTTATTCCTGAAAGCATATCGAGGTTTCAGTTATGCACATATTATCAGGTATGTGAGTTTCCTTATAATTTTTGAACATTATAATTTTAATCTCTTAAGTTTAGTCTAGATAATTACAATGTATTAATGCTAAGCAGATTTATAATATAAAATACTAAGGATTTTGCTTTTTAAAACTAACTTGTTTTTCGATTGTATATAGTGTCGGAATACCCAGAGAAAATAGTCCAGGTCACTTTGGAATTGACTCTTGTCTACATTTAGCTGATATTTTAGGTAAGAAATGCGATAAAATAAGAGATTTTAATGAAAAATAAAATGCTAACTTTTTCTTTAAATTGCTCAGCCTTATTATTATCAAGCTCGTTGTAAATGTTGCCAATTGTCAAATAGCTTATTAAAATTGAAGTTAATTGGAGTAGAGATTCATGTTTACCCTGAGACCTAAAGGTAATAAAATCATAAATAATTGTGATGTGTTATGTAAATCTGACTCCTGGATTATAGCAGAAAAAAATATTGAAATGAATTTCAAATTATTTATTGGAGCCATGGAATAGATAAACACAATTCAAAGTGTAAGATAATTTAATTCAATTATAGTAGAAATCATTTATCTTATAAACTTCAATGAATTTTTTGTTAGTAAATTGAGTCTTTAGGTCTAAGTTGATTTAAACTTTCTATACCTAGCAGCGGCTGTTAATAGAATTTTTGCATATCTTGGGAGGATTGGGATATTCGCTAGATTTTTACCAAGGCGGGTACAGACAGTAAGAGAATCAAATGAAAAATAGGCTTGTGTATGTTTAAATGGCTTTATTGCTCCCAAATTATATAATATTTCTGCTGCAGCTTTCATTGAATGTATATTTGGCTTGGTGGGAAATGGGAATCGAGCTATTTGAGAAATCCCTATTAATTGTAAATTAGTATATATTTAAAACTAAAATCTCAATGAAGTATTTTACTTTAAATTCAAATAAGTATGTGGCTTAAAGATATGTGGTACTTGTACAAATTGAGTGATTTCTTATTCTGTCTAAGAAAAGTAGATTTTCACATAGGGTATTGACAAACCTAGTGAAGAAATAAATAAGAGTGTGGACTCAAGTGGTGTCATCAAGATACTAACAGGAGGGAAAATGGGGAAATAATTTTCATATATGGCACTCGAGTATAGGCGGTAACAATGGCCAGGTCCAACCCGTCCACAACGGCCTGCCCTTTGATCAGATGATGCCTTAGATATCCATTGAATCTTAAAATAAGATATTCCAGAAGATTCGAGATAATGCCTTTTTTTTTCTTTGCCAGTGTCTACAATGTACCTGAAAATTTATAGAAGTTGGTTGAATATACTTGATCATTATTTAGAGGGCTAATTTCTAACAAAGGTTCTTGAATATAATTGTATATATAATTTTAAGATATTAAATCATTTTGGGTTAGGCTTGGTATGATTTCAGTAAATCATAAAATATGTCTTTCTATTAAAGTATATATTATAAGATTTTATAAGTGAGAAATGTACCTAATATTGGGGATAGTAATAGAAGTTTCTGCAACGTTGGTAGAAATGACAACTAATCTTTCAAGAGGACTTGGTTCCCTGAAAACCATCATCTAAAAATAATAAATGTGTATTTGTAGAATGTAGGTATCCAGATTTGGAAATGTAGTTTTAATTACTTGTTCAGCTGCTGATAATGAGGCATGGAGTGGTATTACTGAAAGTTGTCCACTCGCATCACTACCTTGCCATTTTGTTGATGCTAATTTCTCCTTCCATAGTGGATACTCCTCATCATTGGTCTCGTCATTTAATTCAAAATCTAGGTAATTAATTAATAAAATATAATTCGAGTTCAGCTTTTAGAAATAATTAAAGGTTGGAAGTGAATTATATGGAAAAATCAGTGTAGATAATTGCAAAATGAAAAATGTTATAAATTGTACCAGCCGGATTTTCTGTTTCTGTAGCATTATTCCCAGTTTCCTCGTGATAATTTGATTGCTGAGAAGTTTCTTCATTATTAATTTCAGTAGATGATGAGGAAATATTTGGCTAAAAGTGCAAATGAGATATATTAAATATAATTTTTTTTTAAAGGAAGATATTCTCCTTAAACTGAGTAGCATACTGTGATTTCATGGGGTAAAACTTCAGGTAATTGATCTTGGTAATTCTCATCTTCCTCCGAGTCTCCTGAGTCCGATTGTTCACTTGTTTTTGTTTCACCTATAAGGAATTCATGAGAGTTGAAATTTACAGTCAATTAATAGAATTTTTTTAGCCCAATTTAAGCATACAAGCTAAAGCATTTGAAAGCAATAGGGTGTGCAGATAACCTTGTGTAAATTTATTGGCAGTATTAATTGATTTTAGTGCATTGGAGAGTTCGTATACTTCACGTTTTCCAGAAACAAAAGCAAGAATAGAGCCTGCAGGTAACTTCCTGATATAATTATAAAAATTTATTATCTCTGAAGACTTGTTAATGATTGATAAGCAAACCTATGTATCTGCATAATCTTATGTTTGGCAGCTGTTATGTAGTTTTCTTCAGTGGTTCTTTCAAAATGAATAGTTATAGGATGAGTTTTACTCTCTATATTTATTATAGGTGGTGGATCAGGGAAGAGATTGTTATTTTCAGTGAAATCCGTGTGCCTCAAAGTTGCAGACATAATTAGAAGCCTGAATAAAGGATTTTATATGTTCGAAACAACTCCTTGAATAGTTTTCAATGAGAAAATTTTACTTGAGAGGAGGAATGGCTAATTCACCGGAATCATATTTTTCTTGACGAGCTGTAACTACTCTCGATAAGAGGCCAATTAAGATATCACAATTGACTGATCTTTCATGAGCCTCGTCAATAACAATAGTGCTATACTTTCTGTAATGAAAAATGTATTAGATATATAATTATACTGAAGTATTTCTTTTCTTTATGGCAATGTTTTCAAATTTAATTATAAGACCACAACATAACGTTATAATTGAAGTAATCAATTTAATATTTTATGGATTCAATAAAATTCAAATTACTTGCATAGAAAGTCATTCTGAATTTCTTTCATTAAAATTCCATCAGTCATAAACTTTATTGAGCATGAGTTTGCTTGAAAGGACCGATCATATCTTACCTAAAGTAATGAGAATGGCCTCTTAAAATTATAAGCTAAACTATAGTGGTTCGTCGAAGCTTCATTACCTGGTATCCTACTAGTTTTGAGTTATTTAGTTCTATTCCTACGCGCTTGCTGACTGAAATAGCAGCTACTCTCCTTGGTTGTGTCACAGCTATCTTACAATCAGGGGTTGTGAATCCTGCTTCGTAAAGGAATTGGGGTACCTGATGATGGGGTGAATAAGATGATTCAATGTGAATATTTGATCTCAATGATTGAAATAAAAATCAAATGAGATTTTTTTTCAAAGGCTCTTTTATTACAGAAAAAGATTAACCTGAGTAGATTTTCCACTACCCGTATCTCCACTTATGATTACAACATTGTTGTGAAGAGCTGCTTCAATAATCTCGTGTTCGACCATTAAGGCGGGCAGTTTCATTCTCTGCTGTTGAATAATTTTATTTCTTTCAATGTTTATAGATGAATATTTGAAGTTATTATGCTGGCTCTTCTTTTTCGACTGGCTAGATGAATTATCCAAATCAATTTTATTTTTTTTAATAGAGCCTTTAATGGAATCATAGAGTTGCAGAGGTGTAGGGATTTCCACTTCAAAACAATCAGCATCTTCATCTGCCTTTGATTGTGGAAAAAGTTCATTTTGCTCAGTCTGTGTCTCTGTTTTATAAATAAGCTCATCAGGTATTGAATTATAATGCTTTAGTTTTTGATCTTTTTTCAATTTTCTGTGTTTTAAAATAAGAAAATAGGTATAATAATCTCACTAAAACTTGCATATCTGTGTTGTAATATATGGGGAAATGATTTTGGGAATATAAAGCACCCAAAAAGTTATTAAAATATTAGGGACTTGAAAATTAGCTATTAAAAGCTACGATTTTCAATTTTTTTTATGCTGTGAAATAAATTTGGTAATTACTTGCGATGCAATTTCTCTTCAATTAGTAATTGGTTGGGGAGTAAATCGAGGCCAAAGGCTTGACGCTTATTTGCTAATTCAATTTGTTTCCTTTTGTTAATGTTACTAGTGGATGTTGGTTGCATCAGAGAAGCTTGATCTGTATGCGTATTTAATTTACATTTATAAAGTTTCAAAAAGCTTAAAGAGTAGAGATTAAATATGAGCTACTTAACTAAAAACATGAAAAATTGGTTAGATTCATGATTTTATAGGTCAAAATTTGATACCAAAACGCTTAAAGTGTGTTGTAAATCGTAGCTGCTAATATGTATGAAGGGAGAAGGGTGTTACAAATACCTTTGTTCAAGGAATATTTCTTCAGTTCTTCCAAAACAGAGCTTCGTATCTCTCCAGACTCCTTTTTTTTCTGTAAATGTTTAAGCATTTAATATTAAAAGCTGATGAAATTTGATTAAATCAGGTAGCAAAACTAAGGCAATAATCACAGCATTCTCAGCGTAATGTGCTCTTGATTCTTGGAGGAAGTTATTGTTACAATATTGAATAGACTTTTTATGAGCAAACTGTTGTAGTGTACGTAAATTACTTTAACTTACTTCAAGCTGCTTCAATTTTTTCGCTTTTGAGCGACTCATTTGATTCTTCATGGTTGAAAATATTTTGACAAAGTGATCTTGGTGTTGTTACTGCTCTATAGTAAATGATTTTCGTAAAGAAATCTAGGTTTAGAAGTGCTTAGCTTCATCATTGCAAAATTTTAGATAAGGTTTCAAATGATATTACTCTTACTGAATAATCATTCTGGAGTGAAAGTTAATAATTAAGATAGAAGCATACTTAAGATTACTACATAAATCCACTACATGGAGTTTCTTTATCATTCATGGTTAGTAGGATGATGATGATACCCTAGGTATTATTTATCAAATATCTAGAACTACTTAAGTGTAGTCACTGTAGCCTTACTATTCAAATGACATCTTTTAATGTTAAAAGAAATTTTTACAGGCTTATTAAACTATCAGATTAGGATCATAGTTTATATTACTAGGTTCAAATTTTCCTTTCTAAATATAGTAACCTCAAGTACCAAATACATAGGCATAAGTATGTATTAGTACAATATATTAGTCTCATTAAACAGATCATATTTAATAAGACTTATCAAATACAATGTATGCGAAATGTAGTCAAGCTTATTTTAGTCAATTTAGTAGGATTATCTTAACAATAATTAAAGGTAAATTAAGCTAAAGAATAATTTAGATTATGTCTGTTTTAGTCAAACTTCATAAATTTAACAAGCTAATAAATTGTATTTTATCAATTAGAAAAAGTTAGAGATTGGTAAGGTTTATAGTAGTTCATTTGAGAGTGTGTCTTAGCTGCTGAGAGCAAAAAAATCTAATAAGAAGGCTTGTATATGCAATTGATTATTCACATTAATGGTTAATCATATGGTCATCTATATATATGAAACGATGGCTGTTTTATGTATAGAAATTTATAAGATGTGGTGGAGTTGCTTATAAAAATTAGTTGGATAATCTCTGAAAAACAGCTGTTACGTAAGTGATTTCCAAGCTATTGAATTTAAATTGTTTAGAGTTTTCAAGGCTTTGTCTGTGTAATGCTTATATTCATTAAAAATAGAGGTTAATGTTTAGAACCTGGAAATGTAGGGATTTGAGAAAGTTCTTCAACTGAGAAAGCAGATCCAACTTTTTGGAGAACATGTGTTGCTGCTTCGATAGCGTAATATACACATTCATCTAAACTTTTATGATTAGATATCCCATATAGAAATCCACCGACAAAAGCATCTCCACTACCATTCACGTCAACGATTTTCTCCTTAGGAACTTTGTTGACGTGGTAGTGGCTAATCATAACTTCCCCTGTAGAATCATCTTTTGTAGCGACTAAGACAGGATTTTCACTTTGGGTGGCAATGATCATTCTATTTCTTTTCGAATTAGCTTTTGGTAAGTTGACAAGGTAGGTCATAAATTCTTCAGTACTTTCAGAATCGAAATTTGTGGCCTTCTTTAATGTTTCAATCTCACTTTTATTGCCAAATAATATATCAGTGAATTCCATAAGCTACGTAAAAAATGAAATCAGAAAAATTGTTATAGGGAGTTTAATGAAGCTTAGAGATTGAATAAGATAGTCAAATAACATTCATAAATAATGCATACCTCCATCATCTGTTTAGAAAAGATATCTATCATAAATGGGGCAGCTAAACCAAATGAATATATTTTGTTATTTTCAGCACAATACTTGCTCATGTCAAACATTGCCTGCGAATACGATAAATTAGTGAGTTTGTTTCAAAAGCAGTAAAAAAGTATAACATATGAAGTATAAAGTTCTTTGTAGATTATACCTCAAAGCATGATGACATGAAATATGCTGCAGAGAAACAAACATCAACTTGTGGGAGAAGTTTTCTTATATTTTCTTGATAGTAATCGAAGCTAAATTTCCCAGAAGCACCAAGATTTGTACACAAAGCGCGGTCATTATTGTTGACGAGAACAGCACAAATACCCGTTGGGGTAGTTTCATTGACTTGGAAGTATGAAGCCATACCTTCTTCTCTTAATAGATTGGCCATTTTTTCACCTTCTTTATCGTTACCAACACAGCCAGTGAACATTACACATTGATTCTAATAAAGAGGGTTTGTGGTTATTTAGGCCAATAGAATTGGATTTCATGTAAATAGAAAATTATCAGACTAAATGTTGTATAAACAAACAAACCTTATTAGTGAGGGCCTGTAGAAATCTCATAGAGTTAAGGGTGGCTCCGCCGGGTACATATTTGAAATGATGATTATTTTGAATTTCTTCATAGATGGGAATTTGATAAGGTTCCGCTAGGTACATGTTGTTTAGTTCGAGATTGTATTTTTCAATTAGCGAAGTGGGAGCCTCGGTGACCAAGTCCAAAAGAGGGTTACCAAATCCCATAACCTGTAAAGGTTTTTTGCTATGCTCGTTGGCGCTCATTTGCTTATTAAGATCAAATTTTAGTTAAAGGGTAAAAAATTTAAATTAAAACTTTTTGTATTCCAAAGTTAAAGCATAGTAGTAATTCAAATTACAGGTTAAAGAAGTCAAAATTTGAATTAGCAAAGTTTGAACAACTATGGATGAACAATGCTGTGTGTGATTACATACTAAAGCATGATTCAATTTGGAGGATAAATAAACATTAGAGAGATATATCTATACAATAGAACCCTTTGTTATCAACCAAAATTACCCATGTCTAGTTAGACATTTAGATGGCAAACTATCTATCAAGAAGTACAAGTCATGCAATATATCTAAACGCTTTAAAAATTCTATTAGCTATATGATAGTTGCTAAATTACTCTGAAAAGTTGTTACTAGCAGTTGTCCGCTTAAAATCGAAGTATGCTCAAGAAGCTGATTAATTTTCATAGCCCCTTAATGTTTTTAACTTTTAGAAATTAAGAGTTTTGATTTAAAAATTACAATGTTTTTTGTTTTTTCATGTTTTTTCTATAGGTCACACCGAAAATGTGTTAAAATATTTAGTTTACTTGACTTTTCACTAACCCATAGTTTAAGTGAAATGTATAAGCTAATTATAAAATATATTTTGTTAGTTTTAATTTAAAAAAATTATAACAAAAACATCATTTAAACTTGGAATTTTCATTAAAATTTCAAATTTCTCATCGACAATGGTAATTGAAAACGTAAATTGTTAAACTTTACTGCAGATTCTGACTGATCAATCTGTGTGTTTAATTTACCCTTGATAATATGTGAGCTGACATTTTGCCCAAATTGATGATGTAAAGACTAAAAATTTGCAAAATGTGATAAAGTATTCGTGTAAATTTGTATTAATATACCTCAATGTTAGCTATTCTTGATCTAATCAGCCAAGGAAACTGATTTACAGAAGTATATTGCTATCAAAATATATAAAATTCAAACAATCACTAAATAGTCTTTATTTATTACCAAATTAGATATTATTATATCGATTTCTTCCATTGGGTACTTAATTTCGGACTTTAGAGTTTAAAATTTATAGATAAAAATTATTTTCGCATTAATAAGTTTTTGCTTACATCATCACAAAACTCATGTATTGATACAATAGTTTTTTGGAGAATTTGAAGGAGTATAAAGATGTTGTCGTTGCTTTCTAAAAATGAAACCTGAGTGCTAAGGCATTCTTCTTTTATTTCCTGTATTACTTTGTAGGATGTTTTTTAGCCACTATAAAATTTGTTTATAAAAATTACCAAAAATTGGTAGTGAAATATCCAGTGTTGTCATGGGATTAATAAATATGCTTAAGAGCTCTATGAGTGCTGGCCTTGTAAACCAACTGCTGCATTTCATAACTTTGAAACAAATTAATTTATTTCTAAAACTATCGATTATTATTCTTACAGTCAATCTCGAAGCCCAAGATAGCTTGGATAATCAATTTTATATTTTCATGAAGTGAAGATTGGTAATGGTTATTCTCTTTCACTTTAACTGTTATGCATAATGTCTATGTACTTTTTCTGTCGATTCGTTTTCATTTACCACAAATTTGTTGAACTTGAGTTTTTATTTCATCTGGTATCAAGCCGCTTGTCACTTTTTTAGTTGCTTCATTCCACGATAAAATTATTGGATTATGACACATTTCTAGACATTCTTTGAAAAATGATGAAATACTTTGTGGGACCGATGGGTCAAGCTCATTTGATTTGAGAAACTCAAATCCTGTTTTATGAGATGGTTTACTTAATTTTGGAAAAATAACTTTTTAAACCTTTAGAGATCTCTTGTAACTTTGAATACTTTAAATCCTTGCAAGCTTTTAAAATTGGGAGATCTAAATTCGACAGGCATGTCTGGAATATTTCGAATAATGTGCCTTTTGTTTATTGTAATTTACTTACAGTTAATACTGAAGATGTATTATGTAAAATATTTTCTGTTTGATCTTTATACTTGTCCAAGTTTAGTTCAGTTTTTGGGATATTAGTGTCGGTAAGGTTTTGTGAGCAACAGACGTCTTGTTCTAAGTCTTTTGGGTCTGGTTTTACAACTTCTAAATCTATGACTTCATTGTATATTGACTGTCTTTCAAGTTGCTGTTCCAAAACTGCTACGGATTCTGACTAAAAGTTAAAAGTAAAGTCTCGGATAAAAAGAAAATTTTAATTTGCCTCACAAGAGATGGAGAACTTTTATTCTTGATCTTATTTATTTGAGAGACTCCCTTCTTCTTATTTATAAGCTTTTGTGCTCGGAGCAGTAATACCTAAAAAGCTATTGAAACCTATAAAGTGAATATTATGAATATAAATTACCTGCTTTGACAAAGGCTGCCTTATAAGAAGACTTGTCATTTTTAATTTGGAGCATATATAACAGAATTAAATAAAAAATATTATAATTTATATATTTTATTTTTATTTCAACAGATAGATTTAAAGGTGTAGCTACATATTAGTTTAATTTAAACTGCTTATGACTTTGAGTAGATGGTTAAATATAACTTCCTTTAAGTTGAATAATAATAGCTTTGAGCTAATACCTAGTTAAAAGGCTAAATTTTTAAGACTAATAATTACTCAAAAAACTTGAGCTTGATCAACTGTTTCACGATCTGAATAAAACTCAACTTTGTATTCTCTTATGTTATGAGTTTGTCTTTTATAGGAAGATAAGTCCTTCATATTCTCAAATTTAATTCGATTAGTTTAATAAATAAAATTTAAAAAAATGTATCTCAAGAGGTTTACTCTAAGTTTTATTAACGAGACTGGTCTTGAGTCAATCATTTTTACTTTTCACTAGAGAATAAAATTTTTTCATAAAACTATAAGCGTAGCTAATCTGAAACATTTAAAAAATAGCATTATTTTTGAGAGGATGCTAACTCAATCCATTGCCTGAAGATTTGATTAAATGTGTATAATTAGGAAGAATAATATATTTGTTTATTATGGCATTTTTCATAAATTATTACCTAATGATATCAGTTAATATTGAAGGTAATTTGCTAAGATTGTCAACAATAGCATAATATGGGAATGGAAAATTATTAAGAAATGGTTCAATTTGGACTTTTCCATCTGAAAAAATAGGTATTAGATTATAAATGAAATATTCTTTATTTTTTTGCTTAAATTTATCTTACTATTGAGGAACACTTCTTTCATCTCATAAATAGACCCTCGCTTCTGATGCTTAGGTTCAGACTTTTGTTTGGTTTTTTCGTCACTTGCAATGACAGAGTCAATTATAATCAAAATTGGAATCTTGTTTTGAGAGATTGCTTTATGGGCCCAGGGTGCAACTTTTGCTTTGTTAAATTTTCCATCAGTTACAATCACCATAAGTTGATTGTAACAAATACCACCTGAAAGATGAAAGGGGTTTCATAATTAATTTTGAAAATAAAAATAATTTAATCAAAGAATTTACCATCATTGGAACTGCCGGCTTGTTCTAGAAGTTCTATTCCAAGTTCAAGCATGTTTGGTAAACTAATGTCATGAGAATCATGTGTTTCTTGGTTGAAGTTAAAACGTTCAAATAAATGGGTTGCTTCTCTTTCGGTAAATTGTTGTCCCAGGGGTAATATAGATTTGGGTTCTGGTCTGAAAAATCAGATTACAAATTCTATATAAAATTATGCATTTACTATTAATCACGATTTTTAGTTACCCTCCAAATTCACAAATTCCGAATTCTCCTACTTCAAGTTGTTGGAATGCCTAAAAAAATTTGTGAAATATAATGCCAATATATCCATAATTTAAGTTTTGAAAGAGTAGACAAACCTGGCAGATTGTGCATACAGAAAGAAGGGCCATTGGGCCAGCTCCACTATCAGCCATGCTTTTACTGTTATCCAAAGCAATAAGGATTTGATAAGTTCTTTTACTAGGTTTAGTTCTTCTCAGCCAAATCTTATCTCTTCGGAAATGTGAAGCTATAAAGTAGATGACCTTACGCATCGAAATACGTTTCCCAGTTTTATAATCACCTTGTAGTTTACCCCTTTTTGTGGGCTCTAAGATTATTCTGAAAAACAAAAGGATTTATTAGAGATTATGCAAGTGTCTTATTTTAAACAGAAAAGAAATTAGGTATTAATTTTTTTTCTATAATCACCTTAATTGTTCGCATAGATGGCTTGAAAGTGACAAGATATTTGGGTAAGCTTCGTTCCACTTTTCTGGACCAATAAACATTAAAGAAAGAGATGTGATAGGGTGTGATAAGTTTTTGAAAATTAAAATTTTGGGTTAAACCTGTATTGTTCAATTTTTCAATATATTCGTTTGATGTATTGAGAGAAAGAGCCTTTTCAAGCAATGAGGCAAGATTCTTAGATGCTTCTTCGCTCTCAGTTTGCTCCAGTGTACCAGTTTGTACAGAAGAAAATGAATCACTAAATTCATCCATTTTCATACCAGAGTCCCAATCCATTTCAATATCATTCAAGTTATCATCAGTACCTGAGTTAGGATCGAGTATATGGTTAGGTTCAGGATCTGTTTCTTTAGGTGTGAATGATGTCTTCATTTCTGAGAATGAAAATATTAAAATAATAAGAATATCCTTTTTAAAAAAAGGTTAAAAAGATCATTTGTTTCTTATTTACAAACCACTTTTCAAGATTTCCTGCTTATTTGTGTCAGAATTTTTATCTTGTTTATTTGTTTCATCTTCCATTTTTGAAGAGTCTTGTTCAATAGGTCTTAATTTGGGTTAGGTGAAAATAATTTAGGTAATTTTAGATAACAATGAAAAACAAGATAAGCTTACGTATTTATTTCTTGTTCTTGTAGATCATCTAAACTTGACTTTGTAGCACCCACCTGTTTACTATCATCATCCTTTGCGTGTAACTCACTATCAAGATTTGATTCATTTTCATTTTGTTTATCTGTTTGGGGTATATCCAAATCAATTGTATTTAACTGACGTAACCATTCATCTGTAGATTCAACTGAAGAGTTAAATGGGTTAGGTGCAGGTAAAGGTTGTTTCCTATCAACTTGTGAGGGGGAAATTCCTTGTGAAAATGGGTCACTTTCTGAGTTAGATGCTTGTAAAGAAGTTGAAATTTCATTTGGATGGCTTTGTTCTTCATTCTGTTTATTCTCTGTGTTATCCTTGTTTTTCTCAGTATCTTCAATTGGGTCTAAAATCGAACTGCTATAAAATAAAAAATATTTCATTTAAGTTTTATGTTTAGTTAAAAAGAAATTATATATGTATATATATATATATATATAACGCAAATTTAATATATTAGGATGTTAAAAACATAGAAAATTATTTTAAAATTTTAAATAAATATAGATATATATATATAAATGGAAAACTAAGTATGAGTCAAAAAATTGTATTTTAGGCTATTTCATATAATTATCCTAGGTTATACCTATTGTTATTTCCTTCTATTCCATATCCTTTATTATCATATTCTTTTGTAGATTGTTCAGTAGTTTGATCATCATTTGTTTTTTTTTCTTCTTCATCAGTTTGTGGAAATTCACCTTGATGGCCATCTAATAGAGTTTCTAAAGAATATAAAAATCAAAAAAACAATATTATAATAAATAGTTCAAATTAAAATTATATATATATATTATTGAAAAATAAAATAAAATTGTAGTGGCCTCAGATAATTTATAATTTGTATAACAAACTATTTTTACCAACTCGGTAGCTTTATATCAATAAACTCAATTTTATATGAAAATTATCATAAATAAAATGAGAGTTTTCAGCTGCCTTTTGTCATAATTTAATCATTGGCAATAGAATAAACAAAATATTAAACACAAATACATTTTTATATAATAATCAAAAATATCCAATAAGGTATAAATTTTTTTATTTTATAAATTAAAGACATAATTCTCAAT
>JADHZB010000003.1:0-25163 GCA_015657535.1 Nephromyces sp. MM_2019 | reverse complement strand
TGTTCTTTTTTGAAATATATTGTCTATATGCCTCCCGTTATCACATTGAGTGGCTTTTATTGCGGCCTTTTTACATTTTCTGTTTGCAATGTCTTGCACTTCATCTACCCTAAGCTAAACACTCGAACGCCACGGCTGTGCTAAGCTTATTCACTGAGACTTTTCATTTTTTTCTTCCACGATT
This sequence comes from Nephromyces sp. MM_2019, assembly GCA_015657535.1. Lineage (NCBI taxonomy): Eukaryota > Apicomplexa > Aconoidasida > Nephromycida > Nephromyces > Nephromyces sp. MM_2019. The sequence goes on along the minus strand of JADHZB010000003.1, from coordinate 24,979 downwards.
ATTAGACCCGTGTTTAAGTGCATAACATAATTTTGTCATACCAATCTGTACTTATATTTGTAACGCTATTTTATTCTGGTATACTTCCTATATTATTTTTTTGAGTTGCTATTACGTTGGCGGCTGTTAGTGCTGTTGATAACCATGTGAAACTCTGGATAAGAAATCGCCACTTAATTTTTGTAAAGTTCAAGTGCCGCGAAATTAGCCGTTACCCTACTTTTCTTGCTTGGAAGTAATTTTTTTCAATGTTTGCATGTGGGTTGCAGATTTTTTTTTGTTGTTCAATTTGAATTTCTGGTTTTACTTATCTGGGAACAAGGACTTGCGAAAAGCAGTTTCTGACTGGTTGCGCATAGCATTATATTCGCACCGGTTAATGGTTTGTTAGATCATGTTTCAATTATTCTTTTGCGTTTATTTTTGCTGTGGGATAATGCCTTGCTACTATGTGAGCATGCTGTACATTTTGTATTAAGATTAATTGGATATTTTTTTGTTTGTAGCTTCGTTTTTGCCGTTAGCAGTTAGGGTTGCAGTTCATACTAAATTTTTCTATTCTTGATTAGAAGCATTGCGTTGCTACTCATCTAATTCCCTCACAGTGATGGTTGCTTCTTTGTCGCATAGTGTAACTTTGAAGGGTTTTTTATCCTATTTACTCTTAGATGCATTCAAGTCTTGTTTTCCTGGACTATTTGGACATTTGATGATATGTTTATTTTCATAGCTTTGCTCGCCGCAAATATGACTAGCTTAATTTGTAGAAATTTCAATAACAGGTTCAAGTTGCGCGTAGAATAGCAGATAATTCCGTGGAAGCTAAGACGTCATCTTATTTTTATCCTACACCACCTTAAAGCACTTGAGTAGCGCCGCTTTTAGCTTGAATATAATTAGGGTAACGGGTTATTCTGTACTATTGGCTCCATGAAACCGCACGGTATGTTCTACCGACTGACTAGTACCTATAGTCCCAGCGTAGTCTAACATGCTAATTAACCTGTAATCTTGCCCAATCGCTTATGCTGCGTTTCCTGCGTGGTCTGGAATACGGAATCTTCCGACAATACAGTGATTGTACAACTTACGCAAGTTGCAGACTGGTAGTGCGCAGGAGCTGCCTTCGCTTATATTTGCAATGCTAATGAGTCATCAATTGCTTCCCAACATCAAACTGATGCATAAATCACGAGGCTTTCAGACATTTACTTTGAAGGTTCTTGGCATCTCACCGAGTATTATTGTTTGCCAATGCGCGGCACACCATCATGAAAACATGATGGAAGCTTTCTCCTTTGTAGCTTCTGCACTGTTGCCCGCGGTTGTGACGCCCAATCAATTAGCCTCATCAATTATTATATGATCTAGCGATGAGTCTAGCATATATAATATACAATCCTTTCTTCCTTCTAAGTAAAGCTTATCATTTGTCTTGATAATCAAATGGTTACACTCATGATAAACACAGCACTCTCACCCTCCGTGTTAATTATGACATTTGGCAGGGGAGAAGGCCCCCTGTATGCAGGGAGTTTATACGAATGTATTACGAATATGCAGCTATATTTACCTTATTTAACGATATCATAATTGCTATACATACTATTCCCAAATTGGAATGTATTCTTCTCGTGTGAACTTCAGCGGGAACACAAAAGCAAACTCAAAGCGTTCTGCACTGTTTTCTATTGCAACTGCGGTACACTGCGTGCGTATGATTATAGCAGCAACATCATGAAAGTTATTACGCTGCTTCAGAAAGTTGCACGTTTAAAAAGCATGCTTTATTCGAATATACAGTGTGGCTAGTTCAATACTCTGAACATCAAAGTTAGCAGACTACTATTCGAATTCTTTGGATCCTACGATTCTATTTTGTGCTTTGCGTGTACCGCTCACACCAATGTGAAGCGCATTGCCGTCCTTATCGCATGCCACTTTGTCAGCGTCGCTTAACTCACACAAATTCTTGCCAGGCAGGAGGATTTATTCATCAAATACAATTACCCACTTCCTATTCAAGGTATGTAGAATGTATTCCATCTAATAGGTTAAATTTTATGAACCAATTTTTTGGCACCTAGAGGCATAACTCATGCGCTGTATGCTACCTATTGTGTACAATCATAGAGGACCAACGCACGCAACTGGCTCACAGACATCTTATGGTAACTTTGATTGAGTGGGCAGTTATATCAGTATCCTATACCGGTGGTTGAGTTCACCCAAGAGAAGTGAAATTTCGTAAAGTCCGTAAAACAGCGTCATTTAGTTGCGACTAAGTATGATTCGAACAGCGCTGACATTAACACGTTAATCGTGGACACTAGATAAATGTCATGAGATGTTTCAGACATACGTTAAAATGAGCATCGTTAAACGGCTTCCGTATATTTGCATTTGCTAACCTGTGGTAGTTAACCTTGAAGCATGTAAGGAATTTTTGAAGTACTGGGCTTGTGCACACAGCTGTGAAACCGACCAGGTATAATGGGCGCAGGTAAGCATAACAATTCTTCATTCATTATTCGTTTCTCACGGCCAAACAAAGGGAAATAGAACAAGCTGTTATGTGACATTAGATAGAGAATTAAATGCTTGTAAATCCCCAGAAGTGATGGAAAGCGCACCCACTAGAGTATCTTCCCACCAGATGAAAGAACTGAATACAATATCCTGTGATATAACATCAGGTGACTCGTGCAGCCAATACTACGCCTATCGTCTTCCTCTAAAATCCTGCAGATAATATTTTACGTGGTTTCTATGATTATGCAGAGCCTCGAAACCTAAACTTTATAGTAATTGACATCCTCTTATTTCCACCAAAACTCCTTGTGATCACTGCATGACTGACAATATGTACCTATCTCATGAGCTCAGCGGATTAGTGTTTGTATGAGCGTGTCAACGATGACAGTGCCTTTCTTAAGAAGATCATTGCCTTGCATGATCTTCTTCAAATCATAAAGATCGCACCACCTATGAAGATTTATTAATATGGCAGAATCCAACACTTCGCAGAATACTTACTGCCTGTCAAACGCAAGCGTGCACGTCCACCACGGTTTTGGTCTGTGATCGCATAGCAATCTATTGTGCGTATGACCACCAATCGCCAGCGATATCTAAAGCGGCCTAGCCAGCGCGGCAGAGCTAAGCTTGAAATAAATATTAAAAGTTAAAACGCGGCCTGTCAATGCCAGAATACCGCTGCATCAAAGGCTTGGGACATTTTAGCTCTCGTAGCGTAGCATCGCTCCGCCTTATTATTCGTTTTGTCCTTAAAGTACCTCAGATCATCACTATACGCAAAAAGTTTGACCAGGGTTATTATCAGGATTCATATAATGGGGTAACAGAAGCACACAACTTACATGCCACCATGGAACGAGTAAAATTATGCTGTAGCTTGAGTCCTGGCATAATGCTCGCCTCATTGGCTTGCAGATGACCATGAAACTCTATATAAACTTACGGGATATAACGAGAATTGCACCCAATATACGAAATTGGCATTAAAGTGGCAAGTATATATTTTAAAATCTGGCTAGTTCTTTGTTTTTTATGTCTAGTATTCCCTCTTTCACAGTAGGGTTCTTCTGTAGTTAGTCTTGAAGGTGATGCACATATGCCTCATTATCTTGCGAAAGCAACCTAGCATATATAGTATGGTACAGCTGGGAATTCTGAGCAACCAGAAGTTGACGCTTGCTTATTTAAGTCCACCATGATCCCTACCCGCGTTACTGATACAAAATGCAATAATTCGAATCAATCCATGCGAAAAGGCGGTAGTGTCTACAAGTTGAGTCTCATTATGGCAACGTGACGCGGTAGTACTCCCTAGCTTATTGCGGTCAAAGACGGCATCAGATTATGTTGCAAAAAGCAATGCTGCGTTTCCTCTAAAGTGAGCTACTATAAAGCGTGAGGTATGGCATTCTTCTACTTCTGAAACTACTCCATGGTGAGAAATTCACGTATGTCACCCTAAAATTTCGACCGAACGGAGAGCTCGCCAAGTTCGTTCCTAGAGATAGCTTGAATTTTGCCATGAGACTGAGCATTTGAACTGACATTTTAACCGCATACCCCGCCATGCACTTCGCATGCTAATTGCGCCTTATGCACTAGAAGGGAGCGTGCTTTCAGAGCATGATTTACTGTCGTGTTATCCGATCACAAACGTTGATTGCAGAGCTCACGCAGCTTTTGCAAATAGTATCGGGTTTAATATAATCGATGGCTGAGGGCATCCTTACACTGCGTGGTCTGCCACTTTGACACTACCTGCTCAAGGTATATTGTATCAGCAGCATTACAATCGACGTGAGTACCACCACGTAATGGAGTGCATTGGCAACCTACTTCTTTATCCATCGAGTAAATTTAGTTCGAGCAAGGTCTAATCAGGAAAGAGGTGCAAACTCAGGCTTAAAACTTCAAGGTGGTGGTGTGTTGAACTAAATCGAAAATATATCTGGGAGATTCTTGTTGAATAATTATGAAACACATGACATTGATGATTTAAATATTTTCCTAGCCAGGTTAGTTGATTGCCAAACTCCATCATGACAGTGCTGAAAATATTTTACCGCAACGGTAAGAATAGTAGTATTTAAAGGTGCTTAATGACCATCTCTGTTTCAATAGGTATCGCTTACGATGAATTATGCCAAATACACATGACCAAGAGCAGTGCTCAAATATTTTCCGAAAGTAATTATGAGCACTTGCTATGCAATTAAAAATGGCAGTTTCCTGGAAAAAGTAATGTGCTAACTTTATTCCCCTATGCCAAGGGCAGACTAGAAGCATTTTTTCTTTTCCTAGATTGTTAAGGAATTTTGCACTGGACTATAGACATACCGGCTTCCTTCCGTTACATTGCTTTAAGCTGCAAACCACCATACAGGCTCCGAATAGTTGACTGATTTCAACCTAGAGCAACTTCCAAACCCTTCATATCTACTAAGCATAAAATTCTCAAAAATATTTCAAGCATTATTAAACAGCCAATAATCATTGTATTTTTAAGTTGAGGCACGCTGTTAAACGGTGTTTTGCAGCTTAGGTGTCCCCATAGCTTCTGCTGTGAAGGTTCCTTCATGCTCAGCTAGAACGAAACCTGCTTGTTGATTCGCTTACATGTACGGCTGAATCCTCACTGGTTTATTCTTCTCAAATCTAATACTAATAAAGCTAATACATATATGCATTATTAGTAAAGTAAAGTGTAGCCTAATGGAAAAAACCTGCCCGTCTGCTAGTCTATGCTTCAAAGTAGTGACATTCTGCAGTCGCTGCACAGCGAAAAATGATACCGCTAATACCAGCACCATAGGGCAAGAGCATATAATCCCCGAGTAGAATTAATCTTTCAATGGTAGGCACTTTTCAATTCGCAGTTGCAACACACATCGCATGAAAACATCTGAAGATTAAAGTTACTTGCAGTTTCTGATGTAGCAGGTGACTTAAGGGGCTCCGCGCACAATAATCTAGCGAAAAGTATCTGGTTAGCTACTTCTCCTGGTATAGTTATGTCTATTCCTACATTGAATTACGCTAGAATTTTTACATGCAAAAACGATGTCTTCTCAATTTGGTATGCAAAGTGATGATGTTATATCGAGTAAAAATGCCTTAATTTAGGCAGTTTTCAGCTTTTGTCGTTGAGTGTATGGGTGCCTTTTCCAATGATATTGACAGGGGACAGGGAAATACATAGGATGATGAGCCACCTGGGAACGCTGTGCACCACCCTAAATGCGGAACTGGTCGCGTCGGGCCACTGCAGGTCGTCTACTAAGTAAGTCGTAGGTGCGCCAATGTCCCAAAACACGACTATTCAACTGATAGCATCAAACAGATTATCCAAGTCACTGGTAAGCAACGATGAATCTTGTATGCAATAAGAGAATCGAGGAACATAAGTCATACATTATTATTGGTTTCTGGAGGTGAGGATTGAGGGATTTCTGTATAGCGCCAAACCTAGGCAGATATAAAGTACCATCCAGCATCCAGATAGACACGCGCATGAAATGCTGTGACTTGCTTATGGGGCATTGAAGAGTTCAGAAATGTGATCAAAGCACCCCTTTTAGTATACCGGTTGACATTCAATTCAGAAGGTTGCTAAGCTTTTTGGCTGGAGTATGCCAGAAGCCTTGGGGCTGAGTCACTCCAACGAAGCCTGCTTTCCAGAATTGCGCGTCCTGTTACCTTCAAGCACCTAATATTGAGCCTTTGAGGAACACGCTTTTTTTGTTCTAAACGCAATTCACGGGCCTCCCGCTAGGCTGTTTTAGGCTCATATGAAAACCTCCATATGCTGCTACGACCAGAGAATATAAGCCTACAGTGAACATTATATAATGTCTTCATTAGTCAGTACAACGGCTCTACCGCCTCGTGCTGAAGCTGGCAACATACAAGATCTCATCGATGGGATCCGAACACGGTACCTACAATTGTCTCTTGTGATTTATAGTATGCTTTGAAATCTGCATTTTTTTTTTATTTATTCGTTGAAACAAAATTTCGATAGGGTCTTTTTTGTCCTGGATTACTGGCAACCCGCTGTCAATAAAAGCTGCCTGGGTTGTCTTAACAGTGTTTTCTATGACGAGGAGTGTATTCTGGAAGTTCAAAATTTATGCTAATTAAAGTGTGCGTTTTGCAGCTGAAAAAACGTTTTTTTAGTTATCTATGGATCTTTCACTTTTCTCAGAATTCCTGGTGTGACTTCCATCGTAGTTTCAGATAAGGATGGCATATCTATATTGCAATGTAGGTTCTACCTCAATATTTTGATGTTTTTTGTGTAAATTTTTTTTAGTGGTTTTATATATCTAACTCTAATAATAAGTAGTTTTATATCTTTTAGATAATTTCAAAATAAAATTAAATTTTACATTCACACCGCTGTTTTTAATATTATGCTTTTAGTTCTTAGTCCTAATAGTGTTGCTGTTCGGTTATTTGCTTGTATTTTCAGTAGGCTTTCTCGGCGTATTTGTATGTTTAAACAGATCTTGCATCAATTCACTGCATATTATGTACTCCTTTAAAAACTCTTTATCACGTTTGAGGCGCTTCATACTTCAAGCAATTATCTGGCTTTTATGCTACATGTTGACGCTTGTTCAAAGTGCATTGGAGTAGGTGGTCAGATGTGTCACACACAGCTGTTTTTTTTATCTCGCTGTGTGCCGCAATCCTCCCAACGTTGGTTGTGCTAGCAATTTCTTTATGAATGCGTGTATAGTTTTCCCTTTGCAATGATAATTGTATCTTGGCAAACGTCTTCATGTCTCAAGCTATTGCATACACAGCCTGCTGCATAATTTATGTGGTGGAAATTACGCATTATTTCCAAATTACCACACTACCATCGGTATTTAATAATAAATTTGAAGAAATATCTTCATTCAGACAGGTCCTGTCACAATTTTCCTTATTTTTTCGCAGCTCCTGACCTTTCGAGATATGGTCAGATGAAAAACACGAATGAGGAAACATTCTTTATGGCCCTTGCTATCGCTTTTCACACAAATGCCGAGCAGGTTTATATTTACAAAATTTGATATTGCTTCTTTTGTATAATTTTTTAAGTGGGCTTCATAGACACCGGATTTATTTGAGAAGAACAAAGCCAAGGCTATTGTATTATGTGCTTGCTAATTGCTGACGAAATAATTATTACTAGTACCCTAGTGCATGTGGTCTGAAGTTTATGAAAATGCGAAGAGTATGAAAATTCCGAAGAGTTGCCCTGCTTTGTGAAAAAATTATGTCTAAATCGTTGGCATTTGTGCTTTTTCCTTGTTTTTGAATCAAATTTCGCGATAGCAGCTACATGTTACGGCGGAAAACAGAAATTATATATATGCTAAGAAAGTGGAGATTTTTTAACCTATTTTCAGGGCGGAGTTACTAGTATATGTTGATGCACATATAGTTTAAGCTAATTTAAACTACGTAATGGAAATATGAATTGTAAGCCTCGTCTCCTTGATATCGATGCAAATGGGGCAAAAATAGTAGCTTCTTTATACTTTTGGTTCATTGTATGAACCCGAGTGCGATCTTATAGTCCATATCATAAAAAGAGGGAAGCTTATTGCCCCTAAATGAAAGTTTTTTGACATGTATTCCATTGAAAAACTTACAGTTGATTACAGCTATGATTTCGTATGCAGATAAACTGAGATGGTAGGCAATATTTTTATGAAGTACTTGATATGGCTTATGTTTATTTGTACTCATTTGGCAAGCATTTGCTTTAATATATTCCATGCGAATGAATTTTCCGCCTATCTCGCGCGTGAGCTCTATCACTGGCACCTTTTAATTTTTTTCTGTTTTGATTATTTGCAGCATAGTACAATGAAGCAACCCTTTACTCTTTAAGTTTTCGAGTATGTTTAAGTGCTTAATAGCTTCTACATGTTTTACACCTCTTAAGCTTCAAAATATTCTTTATGTTTCACGCAAAGGCAGTTTTCACACACACAAAGACAATTTCCAAACGCCCACTTCCCATGTTCCAAGCAAGATCCTGTTGGATAATTTAGCTTGAGCTTGCATTTGGAATTTATCCCTTGTGGTGAAATATACGTTCTCTACTTTCTAGACTTTGATGGAACTTTAAATTTATTTTACTAAATATTCTAATCAGGAGGTTTTTTAAGTTCTTGTGATAAAAGACCTGAGGAACGATATTAGGTTGAGTAAGGCAGTACTTCGCTTGTTATCTTTTTTATTTTTATATATTCTTGATAGATCTAACTAGAAAATGCAGTAAAATTGTGTCGCTCATTAGTGAATTGCAAAAAAGAAGTAATTTTCTTTTGCAATTCACTATAGCTTGTTAAAAATATTACCTGATACCCTGTGGGTAATTTTTTTTACAGATTAGTAAATTGGACGCTTTGAAGAGATTGAACTACCTTGTGGTAAGTATGACAAAACGAAATTCTTTTAGGCATGTTCTTTTTGTCCGAATTTTTCGTGTCCCGATTATTCTGATTTTTTGCTTAGGAATAAACTTTGCGTTTAACATGAGAAGGGTATCTAATTAAATATCATATTGCATTCCCACACGAGCTCAGGGTGATTAGAAATATCTTTAGCACCGAGTTTCTTAGATTTAGTTATTACTGTGACATAAAGATAAAGTGCGTGTTATATTGGATTTTCGTAGCAATAAAAGTATTGAAATGGATTGCTTCTTTCTCTCAAATTATTTTATAGTTCTTGTTGATGTGTTTCTAATAGGGTTAATGTGTGTGCTTAATACCTGGATATGAAATTATATTGATAAACTCAGTTGGCCTTGAATCTGTTCTGTTTTGACTGATTCTAGCAGCTCCTGCTTGTGCTAATTCGTCTTTTTGTATGATACTAGATCTAGTAAAAAAAAATTTTGGACTGCTTTTCAGGGTTATGACGAAACAGGTTGCGTTATACAGGTTAACTTTTCTCCAATTATTATTACTATACGTGGCGAAAGGGATGTTAACGTCGGTAAGGAACAACGCTATCCTATTAAAACTGGTAGCGAAATTTTTTATTGTTACTGTTCCACTCTGTTTCCCTTTGTAGCTAGACTCTTAAGAACTTAGGTGCCCATTCTTGATGCATTAAAAGCTGTGTAGTATCTTTCTTTTCCCCCTTCGTCTTGTTTACCGTAAGGCGCAATTCATTTCGTACGTTTACCCGACAGCAAAGTGGTTTATGTTTTTCATTTGCCTTCTTACAACGTCATTTTTATGCTATTCATTCAATTTTTGTTTCCCTCTGTCAAAACGATTGAAAATATCAATTTATAATATCTTACAAAAATACTGCATACAGGTGAAGTTATTGAGCTACTTCCTGCTATTAAGGAAGCTTTTAGTACTCTGATGCAATTAATCCCGCAATGTCAGGCCATTGAGTTTTGAACAGTGATTTTTGCGAGGCTAAAAATGGATCCGCGATATACTTGGGTGTACTTATGCGATGCGATTTTTATGCGTGAGTTAATACCTTTAGGCAGTCTTATTTTATCTTTTAAAAGCTGCAGCGTATACGCTATTTTCTATAAAAATATAGCTATACAAAACAGCTTTACCTTCCGTTTCAGCAAATTGTACCTGGTCATAAATTTAGTAAGAAAGCATTATTGTTCACTCTTGTGAGACCCGTAGCCAGACAGTGGCAAGCTAGTACAGTGCAGTAGTATCTTCTGGGATATCTTTAACACATGTACAAGGGTTTTTTGGTCTATATCTTGGATTTCTGGCCCTAAGTCCCGTGCTTTAACAACTCCCCTACAGTAGTAGTTCTTATAGAAGTTTGCTTCCGCACACCCCCTAGAAGAGCGTTTTAATTTTTAATTAACGCCACTTCGGATTGACTGACTTATGCACATGAAGCATAAGCAGCTTCAAGATAGGTTCTTTGAGCACCTGAAAAGTATAACATGGATCCATAAGATTTCGTCGCTTTAATAATCAAAATTTGTATTGAATTAGCTTTCAAGTGGAATTCTTTCCTTTTAAAATCGCACAAACTACGCGAATAAATATGGTATGCCCCATCCTGCCATGTTTATTTTTCATCACTTGGCTTTTAGTGCATCGATAGAACTGGTTGCTTCTGACAGCAAGCTATCAAGTTGCTCATAATTTGCCATTGCGAATGTTAAGTGCTACCGGAATGTCCTTGTACTCGTTCTGTATTGACGCAATTTTTTAAGCGCAATTCAATTTGGGAGCTCCATTTATCATACTCACAGATGTATACACAAAAATGAAAAAAAGGCAAAAAAGCAAAGACAAATACACAGACGAAAATGCCAAAGCACACGCAAGTACATACACATAAACACATACACACACAAGCGCCCAAAAATGCAAGAACACACGCGCACACAAAAATGCGAAAACACACACTCCAACACATACACATGCACACTCCAACAGACGCACACACCAACACACATGCCAGCATGCACACACTGCAATATACACACATGCCGACAAGCACACACATAATGAGGTATACTCAAGGCACTCTCTTTCCTAACCTGCTTGTCTTTCGTGGTATTACCTTCGATAAGCAGTCCATTGCGTCTATATTGCTTATTCTCGATTCTTGGTGTTATATGTCGGTCATTTCCAGGTCTTACCCTGTGATGATTTCGTGATTTCCTTTATAGCTCTGTGCACAAATAGTTTAGGAGCTAACGCAGGAAGCTCCATTTTCTAGGTTGGCCATGGCGCGACTGCTGCGTTTAGGGTCAAGGCTGTAGTACATGAAGCTACGTGTATTTGAGGATGTGAAAAAACCTTGCCTATCTTTTCTTCCCATCTTGTTTAGATAGGCTTTCTTCTCTTGCGCCATCGCAGCTATACTGGCGACTTTTTGCCATCGTAGCGCTTCTATTCGATGTTTTTACGCCCCCTTTCAATTTTTCTTTTACAAAACTGTAGCTTTTCCCAATGAGGCGGGAGCTTGGTAGCACAGATAAAACTAATATATTTATTAAAGATTCTAAAGCCTTACTGATGGAAAACTACTTCGCGAAGCTTGTGAGCCAATAGAATAGCGGCGAATGCGCTTAATTATACGCTAGTTCAAAAGATGGCGATGTGGGGTTTATTTTGTTAAAAGTGTCTGAATTTAGTATTTTTCTTGAAAGCCTATTCATGAGGCGCCTACGGTATGAAACATTCTCTGGAGTAGGGCGGTAATACCCGTGTGTTTCACTTTAACATGCGCATAAAGTTCACCTATACGCTGATGCCATCATTCAATAGGCAATGCGAAAATAAAATTTTTTTTCTTCATATAAAAATAACGTTTCAAATATGATTTTATTTGGGTTTTTCGATTTAAAAGAAAAATCCAGGTTAGGCACGAGTCATTTCCAAGAGTAGAGCATGTAGGCGACTAGATGCTAGACTGTACTTCGTGGCACAGAGTCCTGAAGATCTGATATTACTTTTGGCAATGTTTAGTCTGTTAATTATGTGTTGCTTTCGTGTTCTGTAGGGTTCAAAGCTAACTAATCGTAGCGGATTATTGCAAGGATAAGCTCGTCGAGCAAGTTTCTAGGTGCTATTAGGGTATTTCCAGGCGAGAAGCAGGACTGGCGTACTTGCTGCGCTCCTGGGGGCCTTCAAAGTGCGCGTAGGTCACTCTCCAAAAAACTTTTGCCTCAAATTCAATGAAGGAAATACAACACGAATAGTCGGCAATTAGGATCCAATGACGCCGACGGTACACGCAGAGCAATTGCAGTGAGCCGTTGGTGTGCAAAATTCCCTACTTGCAGATGCATTAACCGCGTAAAGTTATCGAACTCCTTGTAAGTTGCGCGACATTATAATGTGCGAAGCGAAGATATAACCTATAAAGACACTGTAATCCTCCTCCAAAGATAATATAATCACCGAATATGATACGATCTCCCAAGCAACCTAGCTGCGATTTAGATATAATTCTATGCACAACTAATATTGTTCAAAAAATCAACGCATTGCATTTACAAATACAAGAATTTGCAATCAAGATAAGCCTCGTGACAGTCTGTGATCAACTGTAGTTTGCCTTCAAACATTTTTACTTGACGGGAATTACCAAACTTCCCACTTTTTCCGTCTCACGCCCTGCTTGTAGAACATTCCCCAATAAATATAAAACACATAGTTTATGCTAAATAAAGTAAGCTTCATGATGCGTAGGTCTCTCAATACAACAAATAAAACGGTCTTCACAACGAGTTATATTGATTAAGCTGATGTATTACCACAACGGATTGCTGAGAGTCCGTAAAATCTTGCAAAAACGCGAAAGTGAGGCAGATCAATACCACAAAACTGCAGTGTTGTATATATAGACACTCTTCATCTTATTTCATGAAAAAACGAATTTTTCCTTCTTCCTGAAGTTTATTTTCAACAATTTCAATTTCCTACCAACAACCGAAAACATCTGGTGTATGATGCGGAAAATTTTCCAAGATATATAGCGCGGGGGCTCTTATTTGCCTGTTGCTGCTTACACAGGCTTTCGTAATTCATATTCCGCCCCCATAAACATATTCACGAGGAAGCTTTAAATAGCATCCACTACGCTTTTAAGCAGCGGGACACGTAAAAAATCAGGATAAATCGTATCACTGCTTCATAAAAAATGGAATTTGGTCTCGAAGTAGGAGACTATCCGTTTTGTAAATAAGCAGAGGGACAGCATCTTTGATCAATAAGTGACACCAAAGAATACCGAGGGAGAGCAGCTCAAGTGCAGTAGCATCAATGAGAATATAATGAAGCATTTTACTTGAGATATAGCAGTATAGTTATTATCTCTTACTTAGCTTCAAGACCACTAGTCGTGAGCTTCAAATTCTACCATTTCCTGTATAATGGCTACTTCAGTCAATGTTTAATCCTCAATTTCAACAAACAGGCTGCTCGGTGAAAATCGTGCTGACAACTGCAAACATTAGGATGAAGGAGAAAGAGTGGAGGATAGCGTGTGAGTATCCAATAGATTAGCCCACAAAGAAGGGCAATCACAAGAGCTTATAGAGCCAAATGGAGGGGTAGGTAGAGGTGGGTATAAGTATTGAACGCTAAGAAGCGGAGAAAAAAAGATTAAACAAAAAAGAAGCGCTAAATATCGCCAGTCAAAGCAAAATAAACAGCAATATATTATAACTTGGCGAATAAAACGTATACAATCCACTTGCACTATATTTTTTTGCTGTCACATTCTGAATTTAGTACGCAATACCTACATGAAAACGAGGAAACAACTAAAATTTGAACTTAAAAATAAGACTCTGCATGTTAGACAAAGACTGAAAGATGAGGAGGGATAGAAAAACTTTTTTTTGTGGGCCTTCAAATTTGGTAAGCGCAAAAACTGCCCAGAAGAGTATCATCTCTTCCAGTTACGGTGCTAGGACCCTTTAGTGCGTATGCACTTTCATCTACATGAGCTTCGGGGACGGCTATTAAAAGAATAGAAGTTTCAAATGCACCTCGATAGAAGAGGAATCACATGCAAAATAAGCAGTTTTCATTCTTCAGGAGAAGTTCTATGCAAAAACTTACGTCTCAACATGCTTGAATATTCATAAAGAGAATACACGTTGAATATTTCAAAACTTACGTCTCAGCATGTTTGAATCTTCATAGACAGAATATAATGTATGGAATAACTCCTTCTGATCAACATTTAATGCCGAACTAGCGGACAAGTGATGCTCACTACTGCTCGTATCTACTTCCAAAGGCTCTTGTACTTCCCTAGCCTCAGATGATATATTGTTCTTCAGATTGTGGGAATCCTCCGTAATTCTATCTGAGCATTCGTGGCTCTTGTTTAGCCTGAATTAAGCAATGAGCTTAGAAATAGGACTAGTGCTAAGCACTATTTTAATTGCACTATAAGGAATGACGCTCAATCTCTCTATTTTAAGTATACAAATAACTTGCTCACATCATCCCTACACGAAGTTAATGGCAACTTAATTTTTCCTTGCTGCGAATGTTGTACAAACCCCCCTCCAAAGATGCTTAAATGATGTTCTTTTTCATTCTTAAAACATACTAGAATGCTTTGAATAATCCGAAACTTGTACTAGTTTAAAGTCATTGCAATGTCTAGATTTCGCTAAAATAGCTTCTAGACTCATTACACAATTTGGATCAAATCTAGACGGATGTCATCATGCCCCTAGACAAGATTATAGGCAAAAAAAGTAGAAAAAAACAGCACTTTCGAATCTAGTAGATGCTAAAAAACGAAAGGAACACGATGGTATTTTTATATTATTTTCAGTCGAAATATACGTGTGCAGCCCTAACTAATTATATTCAACAGGAATTTGTTTAACCCAAGAATATCTTTGATATCTACATGAAATTTGAATTGAATTTTCTCTTCTATCAAATCATTTCTATAGCAAATAATCTGGTTTTTATTTTAAATTAGTTATTTTATTCAAAAACAATATCTCGAAAAAGGGATATAATATTATTATTTTCGACAAAAAAACTTAAAATTTGTACTGGAAATTCATCAGAAATAATGATTTTCTCTTCTTTTCCTAATTGCAGATTCGAGTTTTTCCTCCACCCCTTGATGAAGAATCAGGGTAAAATAGGTTTTCCTAAACTCCTAATCCTTTCCGATTATGCTTAGTAATTTGAAGACATTTTTTGCAGAACATAAAAGTAAAAATCTACTTTTTTATAACATTTAAAGGGATGAACAGGGGTTCCCTATGTACCCTCAAAACTGCTTAGACCTAACATCAAAGGTATAATCATTCCAATCTATTCAATACAACGAACATTACACTAGGTATGCCTTTTCATCTGAGCTAGAATTATCTTCAATAGCGAGTCCTACACTTCCAATTTACAAAATTCTATGAGTACCATATGGTGGGACTTCACAAACATAAAATTTGCTTCAGGTTCATACACACGATAATATGACTTGAAGCACTCACAAACTTGAGGTAAATCGCTTCAATCACACACACAAAGCAAATTGCTCCATACAAAACTTACAAAATGCTCCAATTTATTCCTCTATAAGTTCCTCCTTCTTATCCCAACTCAGCAGCATACGAACAGCAGGCCATCACCCACACTCAACCCATGACATATGCACACACAGCTATATGTATTGCTCACCTCTTCAACTGCCTCTTACGGCCTCTCCGTCCGCATGATGCCTGTTTTCTTTGTGGTACACCAGCTTGCAGCGCCACAGCCCAATCATGGGTCCGTAAATATTGAATAAGAATCTCAACTACTGAATTTATGTTGAAAATGGGATTTATATACTCCTTCAAGTATGGCTGATTGTAGATACATACACACACACAAGAAATTTCAAATATAAAGCACAGTCATAATCATCTTTATATAATACATAAAGAGACATCAGCATCTTCCATCAGAGAAGGAGGATAAAGCATAAACAAATATCTAAAAAGAAACACAAATATAAATCGTCTTGATACTTTTTTCTATCGAAATATAGTAATAAAACGAGCACAGAAAAGAAGGGAATATAACAGAAAAGCAATCAAAAGAGGAGGTAATAAAGCCTATTCCGGGGTCAGTAGCCAGCATTGTAAATTGGCAATACAAGCTAATCAGAATAGAAAAATAAACGATTGATATCGTGAAGAAGTATGTACTAAACTATATTATAACAACGAGAAATCAATGGCAAATTTTTTTAAGGCAAAGTGAAGCAAAGTATAACCGCAGAAAAAAAGATTTTACACAACATTTTTCATAAAATCCCTTAAGAAGAATTAAAGCTTCCTTATATCCAAGAAATATCAAGAAAAAGGATTTTCATGTAATTGTAAAAGCAGGTGAACTTTTCATTCAAAAAAAGGCTGAATGGCTTCAAATTAACTCACAAAATTCCATTTTGTGAGCATTACTTATATCAAGCAGAATCATTTTTATAAAAATATTTACTTTAAGAGGGAATTTCCTGCAAGTCATTTTGTGTCGTAGGGCCTGGAGTAAGCTTTCACACTGCAAGAAATTACAAACTTTTATCCAAAAGTTGATATTTCTCGGAGGGCATATGATTCAACGCAAAAAGAGCTCCAAAAACACCATCATCAGTCCAAAAAAAAGCAGTATATTTAGCAAATTTGAATATCTTAATTGGAAGTACAAAGTATAAAAAATATCAAATTTAATACTCTTGGAATAAATCTGCAATCTTTTAAATATTTCAATTTGGAGGGAGTTTTTGTTGTATGGGTATTTACAATTACAAATTGATACCCTACAAATTTCGGATTTTTTATTTGAAGGATTTTAAAAAGAAGAAGAAATTCTATATATCCATCGAATAGCTTCATATGAAGATTTTTAGTATGCTGATAGGTAGTGATTCTCATTGAAACCCACACACACACATCCGTGTGTCTATTATCCTGCTAGGTAGTGATTTTCACACACACACACACAAACGCTGACGTGTCTATTATCCTACTAGGTAGTGATTTTCATACAAAAAAACACAAATTGAGATCACGTTGAGATTGCGGAATCATGATGCCTCTTATACGTCCACGTGATTATGAAACACACAAGCGTAAAACCCGAACATAAACACTGTATTTTTCATTGAAACAAGCAGACCTCTTCCATCTCATCCCTGATTGCAATTTCATTTCGAAGAGTTTACAGCTTCAAAACACATACTCTGCAGCGTATATTATACAGCGTAACGCACTACCACCTCACCTGGTTCACTAATGGATCAACTAATCCCCCGATTACATATACCTTAGAAGGATCCACTTCAGTAAGCTCCTTCAGAAAGATATTTAAGAAATAAAATTTGCAAAAAAAGTATAAAATCAAAAGAAAAGCGATGAAATATTAACTTATTCTCTTGAATTTCAAAAAGACTTTAGTAATCCGCAAACTTTTATCGAATTAAAAAGACTAAATTGCCAAGAGAAGGAACAAAAAATCATCAGAGTCTCTCAATATTCACAGATTGCAGCCCAAATAGCGTACTTTTTTGGCTAGAAAAATATCTTCAAGTACTGATAAATTCCATAGTATATCGACTATTTAATATAATACAAGCTTTTATTAAAATGTAGTTTAAAAACATTCTTATTCAAATATGGTATGCTCTTGAGTATGAAAATTATTTTCTTAACATTTAAAACAAAGCTGCAACTCCTTGCAGTTTGATAATTTATCGAAAATATTTTACATTGAATACTTCACAGTAAAAAGTATTCTTTTTCACTCTAAAAAAAACCGTATATCCCTTTACTTAATAAACCTATAAGATGAAAAAAGACTCACTCTTTCCTAGCACTAGCAGTTCAAGGAAACCGTGTGCAACAAGCAGGAACTGAGAGTTGCACCTCCACAGACACATAATATGCAAGAATTTAGCAGAGTATAAAAAACGACATCAAAATACCTCTTCAGCGTCTGGAGTTAATACTATAGTTTCTTCAGGATTAAATAGCTCCCAATAGGGAGACTCATGAAGGTGCACCTAAAAAAGCATAGCAATTTAGTCGGTAAGAAGGTGGGAAAACATAACATACTGAAAGAATAAAGGAAATAACAAATACTAGATAAACAATGCGGATTTAGCCATAAAAAGAGATTAAGCAGCATACGAACAAATCATAAAAGGGAGGCAGCAGTTCTCGCTCAATCACACAAGAAAGGCTGAGCGAGAAATCAATTTGAAAGAACATTCCACGAACACACAACTTAACTACGATGCAGACTGGCTCTCTCTATTCAATAACGGCGAAAGTCTTTTCAGAAAGTCTAGATAAACCAATAAAAATAGTTTAACCATAAAACAGGTGAAAAAAAGTGATACTGGCGGTATACCCCACACCCTAAACCCTAATCCCTAAAATAAAAATTTAACACACAAGCCTACAACTGCAGAAAAATGCATATTAACCGAAAAAATAAGATGTAACATACCTTCCACTGATCTAGCATATACACCTTGCATTCTTCATGTAGTGAGTCACCCTCTGAAAAGGATGAATAATGAAATTGTATCTGAAGGATAGAATAACGTCATATTATTGTTCAGGAAGCATATATTCTCTCAGTAAAGCACTACACATATAATTCAACGTTCAAGCTTCGTTTCTGTTTAAAATAAAGGTATCTAATTCATTAATAATAACTGACTAGTGGGAAGCAACACCTGTGTATCTGCCTTGTGTGCGTGTGTGCTGGTGTGTGTACGTGCTCGGTCGTGTGCATATGTGTGTGTGCGGGCTTCGTCGTATTAGTTACAGGTGTTAAGTCGGTCAAGGCTGGGGAAAGTATAGAAGAAGCTTTTTCTGGTATGTTCAACAAATAGAAAGCATAATAATATGCAACAAATTCAGAACTCTCCTTCTTTGCACCATAAAGAATACGGTAATTTAGATGAAGAAGAATAAGATATCATGATATAGATATCAAGTTTGAGCAGCACTAATATTAATACCAAAAGGAGTAATACTCTTAAGTAAACGGCCAAAAAATAGTAGGGCACACACGCACATATTTAAGCAGAGAATTAACTCGAATGATATTCAAGTTTATATGCCTCTTTTTGCGCATATACTTAAGAGATCAACACTTCACACATCATAACATTGGCTTTTTAAAGAAAACGTTTATATCGTCCATCAAAAAGTGGTAATCGCAAACAATCGCAGCAGAAAATAGCTAATTATATAGGATCTTAGAGAAAAAAATAAAAAAGCATGATTTAGACGAATGAGACAATTTGAAAAATTCAAAAGCAGAAGGTGAAGCACAAGGTGAAGCAGAAGGTGAAGCAGAAGGTGAAGCAGAAGGTGAAGGAGAAGGTGAAGGAGAAGGTGAAGGAGAAGAAAACGAGGAATCAAAAGAAGAAAAACAAAAATAATGGCAATATATATTTCAGCATCAGGAAAACCAAGGATTCCATCCCTGGGATAAGTACCAAACACTTCACACACATAGGAATCAGTGTTATATCAACGCCGTAGACTCTCAATAAGCACAATAGCAGCAGACAGCTATTCATTGGCCTGATTACATCTATCTACAAGCTTGTGCATTCACTCTAGCAAAACTTCTTTCAACGCTGATGATAAACCCTTTACAAAAGACTATAAATATAAGCCATCTTATATACATGAAGACGATCATGTGTGCAATTTGAATGAAATTTTTAGAATTTTCTGGATATAGTTCACTTACCGGAAACAATTGATTCTTCATATAATGATAAGAAAAGAACATTTGCTTGGCAAGGCTCTTCAGGTGCTGAGGTGAAAATGAAATACAGCAATTCGAATATATATTCGGATGAATCTCACTTTAAACGTTTTAAAGGACTACAATGTAGTGAGTAGATTAAATTTTCATTTTAATACTTGAGTTATTACTTGCGAGAACCTTCAATCTTTGAAACTTTACATAGTACGGAAGCATATAAAATTCCTACATTTTCGTGAAAAATCTTTTTAAAATCTTCAATAACTCACTGGTGCGCAGGCTTCTCTATGTTTGTGATTCTTGCCTGTGCGTGTGGATGTGTGCAGACTTCTCTATTGTTTATATGACTCTTGTCCCTCCCCCCATGTATGTGTCCATAAAAGAAAGTTATTAGCAGCATTTTCTAAATTTAACGTGTATCAAAACATGAAGCTATATGCTAGCGCATGCCGCTTCTCTAAAGATAAAACTAACACCTGATATAAGCGCGAACTTGCTCGCTTGAAATCACTGAAACATCAACATATCAGTTCAGTTTTGAACTCAAAATACACTATAATTACCATAAAATAGCAGAAAAAGGTGCATACTTTGCCTCCAGGAAGCATTGAATTTAACAGAAAATTTGAGAATTCATTATTTCATTAAATTATGTCTAAATATCCTCATCGTGAAAAATACGCTCCTGCTTATGCTAGAGTCAACAGAATTTAACAATAAACACCAAGATGTTAAAGAGAGAGGGATAAATCAAGTTCTACGGACTCCAGCTTTTGCTGAAAGTTCAAACAGTCCCGCTATGGTGCAAAGACAAATCAGTTTAATAGTAGAGCTAAAATGCAGAAAGATATCTTCTTGTAGATCAAACCAAAAAAAATTTATTTCTGCAGATTGGGCCTTAAAGCATTTGTTCACTTGTAAAAACTAAGTTAGCACCCACGTAAAACACTGAAGTTCGTGTGTCCAGCACGTCAAAAATCACTATCTAAGACACTAACCCTATGTAATAACACTAGAGTAAATCAAGGTGATAATTTATACGCCGAAAATACCATCTAGGATGCTATCATCACTCTAAATAATGGCACTGGAATACATCAAGCTGAGATACGCCGAAAATAATGCTAAACTCTAGTATAAACGTCTATTCCGAGCTGAAGAAGACTACTATTCCCTTATGGTTAATGCTACCCAAAAGCTACATTCTTGAAATTCAAAGAAAATAAGCCCTACAATGCTTCAAGATATGGCTCAGAGAAAAGAGAAGGTCAGGATTACATCTTTGCACACACTGAAAGAAGCCCGCCAGGATGCAATGGGAGGAGGGAAAAAACAAAAAAAAAATTAAAGCAAGCAAATGAAGTCTTCGAGAAGGCTCCTTATCAAAGGCTGCGTATATTACGCGGTAGTCAACACACACATATCCATTCGAGCAGCAGCCCATTACGCTCAATATACAATAGTAATTCCTCAAGCAGGCAAACAAATCAAAAAAGGAATCAAAGATCGGAGACTGGACACAATGAGGAAGCTGTGAAAATTGAGAACTCAGATGCAAGTTTCACCTACCTTGGTCTGCATACTGTCGTTGAAGCTGCAGTTTATGCAAATACGAAATCCACTATCAAAAGCATGCGATACAGTCTCCTAAAAAAAAAGAAGAAAGCAGGAAAGATGTAGAGAAGGAATAAAAAAGCAGGAAACATCAAAAACAGCTCAAAGAAGCAGGCATAACCATCTACATGTAAGCTAAATGCAATTTCAACTTTTTTAATATAATCGTGATTATTGAGCAACCATGAGAAGAATATTTGATAATCGCACCACCCAGGTGTGCTAAAGCAATTTCAGTACATCGACTCACCAGTGTTTTTAATCAATAAGCTACATGAGCCACAGTATAAAAACTTGGTATAGAGCTCTACCAGTCAGGCATAGAGTTTTTACGGTGGAGCAATTAAAAAGATGATGCAAGCATGCAGAGTCCCGTACCCAGCGCAGTTGGCTATACGCACAAGACTCAATGCGAAATTCTACACACGCTTAGCTCCCATCATAAAATACAGAATTCTATAAAAAAGCACAAACCCTGAACTAAATTTTTGAAAGAAAACCTTCAAATTATATCATATTCGCAGTATTTTAAAAAGGCCAGCGGATATAAAAACGATGAAGTTAAAAGCTAAGTGGCCACAAACACAGTAAATAACTCCAATCCAAAATAAAACCATCATGAACACTAGAGTATACTCGAAAAAGTATCCAACGGGGTCTCTGCTTTTTACAGCTATGTTTCTAATCCTTATAACGAAATAGCCTTCAGTCAAAAATTTTTAACTTTATAAAGTGGAAAATATCGATTTTCTACCTGTGCACACCGAGCAGCTGGTAATTGAGGAAAAACCAAGAAAAAGACTGAGACAATCTACATACAAGCTTATAAGTCACCAACGTTGTTATATAGCATAATCTGGAATGGTTACAAGAAAAAAAATTGAAGCAATAATGAGATCTTTATGAAAGGTAGTAAAGATGAACCTCTATGTAGATTTTCAGGACAAAGTCCAAATTCTTCAAAATTTGTGAGTAAAATTTAAAATCCAAAGTAAGAACAGATAATAAAGGTAAAGGGTAAGGTGATAAAAAGTAGAATGGCACACGTGAATTCAGTGCTCAAGCTGCACTGACTTACACGCAAAATTTAATCTCAAATTGGTACCGTATCACAATAGGTCAGTATATACTGCTCAATGCCACATGAAAAAATCATGAGCAATTAGAGCTTCAATATCTTAAAAACTAGTATTCAAAGATCGTAATAGTATGCCCTAGTCACACAAGTAATGAATCCCTCCTATTAGAAGAGCAGCCACAATTAGGAGAGCAAAAATATTTATCAATTAGCATGAAGACCTGATGGTGCATAAGTAGATTAAAGATTCTAACAAAGTCCACCAGGCGAATGGCATCATGCAAAACATCTTCACACTCATCATGAGCTTTTGATGCATGAGAGGGGCACGTTGTACAAAATGAATTCCCTTGAAGTTTATCAGGGCTAGTTTTTCACGATAAACAATATGAATGCTTGCTAAGGTACGTAGTGCCTAGACATTAAATGATACTATACAATACATCTATCGAAGCAAGAATGAAGATTGGAGTATACAACCAACATTGGGCAGAGGCAACTCCGAGCGTTTTCTACTCATGAGTATATCTTGAAAAATCCATGCTCAATATGGCAAAAAAATTGATATTGCCGAGATTAGCGATGAGTGTGTCACCAAGCAAGTATAACCTCCATTTTTCCTCGTAAATCAGAATACTCCTGCTTTTCTGCAGCCACATAACTCTCACGATCCTCTGAAAAATAAAGAATTGCAAAGTAACACTGGGGAAATTTTTCAACCGTAGGAAAAGAAAAGGAAAATATTCATATCTCTGCCCCACATCCAAAAACAAATATTAAATATTTTTCACACAAGAACTCCATTCACATGCACAAAAATTTTACCAAGAAAAGATGACAGTTAAAACAGCTTGCAGAGCAATACATATAAACTAAACAATGACTGAGAATCTATGATAAATTTGGAGTGTCAATACATGATATTCGTTAAATCTCGTCCTTCAAGGCAATACAATACACACTGTGATGAAAATACACCATAAGCAGATTTTAAAATTACTTTTGAATATTATGCAAAGTTGCTTTTTATGACGCACAAAAAATAACGGAGAAATAGAATATGCCAATCATATGTGACTTAAGTACCTCTAAAATCATAGATGTTTCAGAAATAAAAGATCTTAGAATACCCTTCATAATTTGTTGCACATCATTTGACCATTTTATCGTCATCATTATCTCACGTATTAGGTAGCGCCTTCTTCCACCAATATCACAACAAGGAGTTCAAAATGCTGTCATAATACATTATAGCAACGCTGCACTGTACCTAAAGTTTACCACGCCTTTTACGAGGGAGTGCAAACGTAAGTTATAATCAAATAGTACTCCTCAGCATAAAATAAGCAGTTAGTACCATCATAATTAACTTTGCGTTATTACCATTGCTAAGGCTATCTAACAGGGCCCTTCGTGCTGCCTGCTCCTTCAATTTTTTATTCCTTCGCTTCGTCGGCCGAAGCTCTCGCATTCTGCAACGACTCCTATCGCGTTTCAAAAGCTTCTTCTCTCTCTTTGAAAGCACCTCCGCCTCATCACCGGGAGGCTTGGAAATAAATAGCCGAAAGCCAAAAGGCAGGACACAGATGGTATCATCAAAGTCTTCACAATAAAGCAAAGAATCATCTGGAGAGCCTTTTGCCATATTCGCATGCGAAAGTGAAACTTTCAATAGCCTAAACAAAACAGAGACCCAGCAAAAAGTGAGTTGGATGATATAAAACAAGGAGAATTTTTAATAACACAAATACAAGGAAAACAACTCAATAAATCATGTCCACATCAAAACAACAGATGAAAATAAAAGAAAGATTACTAGTGGATTCCAGAGAGCGAAGCGGCGAGCAAAAGAAAAATGCTGTGAAAACATCAAAGCATATTGAAGACAGCGTGGAACTGGAGCAAAATAGCTGCAGATACCTCGGCAAGAACTACAAGGCAGAGAAAGCTTCATAGCATACTGGGTGCCCTTTCTCAATTAAATATTCATATAGAAGAAAAACAACCTACACATAGTCGCAATCGTGACGAGCGAGAGCGATATGGAACAAGCCTCTTAGGAGCCGTAGCTTTAAGCCGGCCTCTTACCTTTATGATGTGAAATACTTGGTTACACCCACAAGCCAAACACGAACAACAGCATCGTCTCTGGGCCCTAGCATCAGTCTATGTCCACGAAATGCAGAATACCAAGAAAGTAAAGAATGTCGCAAGCGCAAGCCTCTAGTGGATGCCGGAGGCAATTAAGCCGAGATGAAAATGTGTAACTTAAAAAAATTACATCCCACAAGTGCTACATTTTAGAATAAACACAAAGCAAGAGCATAATGCAAATCTCAGCAGTCAACTGTCTCGTTGTCATATGACTCCACCGTAGCACCGTCACTACGCGCCATCACATCCAGATATATATATCACCCCGAAAGCAGTGAAGATGTAAAGACGTCACAACAACTCGGGCTGAATCTCAGCAGAT
>JADHZB010000026.1:0-43616 GCA_015657535.1 Nephromyces sp. MM_2019 | reverse complement strand
TATATATATAACACCATTCCTTCTACTCAATTTCTATAGCACTATCAAGTTGTTTGAAATCTTACCATCCCCTTACCCAGTCATTTATAACAAATTTACCTTTTCTAATCTTGTGGAAGCCTATACCATAGCTACACTCTTAAGATATACACTCAAGATATAAGCTAAAGAGATACCTACGCAAGAGATACACTGAACTGACGGACTTAATGTATGTTTTCAACATATAAGCTAATCATTTACACTCGATATATGTATACTCCAGATAAAAGTTCAACATTTATAAATCCGATACCAGAAACATTTATCCCAACATTTGGCAGGCCCTTGTACCTACACCTGATACACAACTCATAATCAACTCATCTACCTAAACTCAAAACACCCTTCTATGGGACCTTGAACAAATAAGAACAACTATCGACGCTTATAACTCAAAAAATGACGACTACTTTAGACCTTAATAATCCCTTTTCACCATGTGAAACTAAGAAGATAACAGCTATGGAATTTGGGGTTCTTGACCCTGAATTCTTGAAGAATCTTTCGGTGTGTGAAATAACTGCAACAGAGCTTTATGAAGGAGGACTCATGAAAAGCGGTGGGCTCAACGACGTTCGCATGGGTACAACTGATCATAGGGTACTATGTGGAACTTGCAATATGGATGTCAAGCATTGCCCTGGACATTTTGGGCATATACTATTAGCCAAACCTATGTACCACTATGGCTTTCTCAAGACTGTTCTTAAGATACTTAGATGTGTTTGTTTTGGATGTAGCCGCTTATTGACTGGCTTAGATGACCCTAAACTCCGAAATATCCCCAAAATAAAGATGGGTGTACACAGGTTAAGGAGAGTGTTTGACGCATGCTCTACTAAAAAGAGGTGTGAAGGCTCAATTAAAAAAGATGATCCAGATGGTGCCCATCGTGATGGGTGTGGATGTTCACAACCCAAATACATACGTGATGGCCCCAACATAATGATTCAAATGCAAGATAACATGGGTGACCTTGATGACTCTCGTGAAGAATCGAAACGACCTTTGTCTGCTGAAGATGCACACAATATTCTTAAGAGGATATCGGACCAAGACATGAAAATCATGGGCTTTCATCCTACTCGATCTAGGCCAAGTTGGATGATACTTACCGTCTTACCTATATCTCCACCTGCAGTCAGGCCTTATGTTCAATATGGCAGTGATAGAAGTGAGGATGATCTTACACTTAAGCTTCTAGATATTCTGAAGACAAACAACCACCTCAAAGCACAGGAACAAAATGGGGCTCCATCACACATTATCTCTGATATGTGCCAGTTATTGCAATATCACATTACAACTATGCTTGATAATGATATTCCTGGTGTACCAGTTGCCACAACTCGTTCAAAGAAGCCTATAAAATCAATTAGAGCTAGATTGAAGGGTAAAGAAGGGCGCATGAGAGGCAATCTTATGGGTAAACGTGTTGATTTCTCAGCTCGTACGGTAATTACAGGTGATCCCAATATGCCAATTGATGTAATTGGTGTACCAAAGTCAGTAGCTATGACTCTAACATTTGCGGAAACGGTTACACCTCTAAATTATGACAAGATGAAAAAACTGGTGGAGAATGGCCCACACACTTGGCCTGGGGCAAAATATGTTACGCGTGATGATGGGACACGTTTCGATCTCCGACATGTCCAGAGAACAGCTGAACAACAATTAGAATATGGTTATAGAGTAGAGCGACACATGCAAGATGGGGATTACATCTTATTCAATCGGCAACCTTCTTTACACAAGATGAGTATTATGGGCCATGTTGTGAAAGTACTACCATTTTCTACATTCCGTTTGAATCTATCTGTAACCTCTCCATACAATGCAGATTTTGATGGTGATGAGATGAATATGCATTTGGCACAATCTCATGAAACACGAGCTGAGATTAAACACCTTATGATGGTACCTAAACAGATCGTTTCTCCTCAGGGAAATAAGCCTGTTATGGGGATTGTACAGGATGCATTGTTGGGGATAAGCAAATTCACCAAACGTGATAATTTCTTAACCAAGAGTTTTGTTATGGACTTATTGATGTGGATACCTTATTGGAATGGTGTATTACCTACACCAGCCATCATATACCCAGAAGAGCGATGGACTGGCAAACAAATATTTACCATATTACTTGATTTCGATCAAGCAGAGAGCTCTGTTCGAGCAAAAATCAATTTAGTCAGAGATGCAGGCATAGCCAAAACAAATGACGAAACTAATAATTTCGAGAATGATTCAAAGGTTATAATTCATCGTGGTGAACTATTGGCTGGATTAGTGTGTAAGCGCACTGTAGGTTCATCGAGTGGCTCCTTAATCCACGTATTATGGCATGAGGCAGGACCAGAGAGAGTCAAAGATTTCTTATCCAGTGCACAGAGGGTAGTTAACAATTGGCTGATCATGAATGGTTTTAGTGTTGGGTGTAGTGATATCTTAGCCTCTGACCAAACCCTTAAAAAAGTTGTTGAAGTTCTAGATAAATCAAAACAAGAGGTAAAGAAATTGATTAACCAAGCACAAGCAGGTAAACTCGAATGCCAACCCGGAAAATCACTCGTAGAATCATTCGAATCTCGAGTGAATAAGGAACTGAATGAGGCACGTGAAATTTCTGGGAAGATAGCAGCTGAGAGTCTAGATGAAAGGAATAATATACTCTCTATGGTTAATGCAGGATCAAAGGGTTCAACTATTAACATTTCACAGATTATTTCATGTGTAGGACAGCAAAATGTTGAGGGTAAACGTATCCCATTTGGCTTCACATATCGTTCTCTACCCCACTTTATTAAGCACGATTACGGTCCAGAAAGTAGAGGATTTGTTTCTAACTCCTATCTATCTGGTTTAACCCCGCAAGAATTGTTTTTCCACGCTATGGGAGGTCGTGAAGGTATTATTGATACTGCATGTAAAACCTCTGAGACAGGGTATATACAGAGAAGATTAATCAAGGCTATGGAAGATGTTATGGTAAAATATGACAAAACTGTACGTAATTCAAGTGGTGAAGTATTACAATTTTTATATGGTGAAGATGGTATGAATGCAGAATATATAGAAGATCAGATGTTAGAATTGATGAGGCTAGATAACGAACAATTTAAGAGGCACTATCAACACAATTTTGAGGATGAAAACTATGGTAAGGGTTGGATTGAATCTGACGATATACGCTCAGAGATTATACTTGGTTACAAAAATCAATCTATTCTTGAAGACGAGTACAATAAATTGAAATTTCTCAAAGAAAAAATGTGTATGGAGATTTTCCCCGATGGTAATGCTAAACAACATCTTCCACTCAATCTACAACGTCTATTAGATTATGCAAAAGCACAGTTCCCATCTACATCCCTTGAACGAAAAAAGTTAAACCCTATAGATATTGCAACACGTGTAAATACACTTATTGAAGATCGATTAAAAATTATACCTTCTATAAAGAAGAATGATTTGATTTCTACAGAACTTGATCAGAACTCAAAATTATTGATTTCTGCACATCTCCGCACAGTGTTGAATTCCAAAAAATTGATGGAAACAGAAAAAGTGGGATCAAGTGCACTTGATTGGTTATTTGGTGAGATTGAGAGGCAATTTAATAAATCTCTTGCACATCCTGGTGAATGTGTTGGTGCTATAGCTGCGCAATCTATTGGTGAGCCGGCTACACAAATGACACTCAACACATTTCACTTTGCTGGTGTAGGTTCTAAGAATGTAACTCTGGGTGTACCTCGTCTAAGAGAGTTGATAAATGTAACTAAAACAGTCAAAACACCCTCATTAACTGTTTATCTTGATGACCGTGTAGCGAATGATCAAGAAAGGGCAAAGGACGTACAGACACGCCTTGAACACACTACACTTGACAAGGTTACTTCATATGCACAAATCTATTATGACCCAGATCCTGAGTCAACGATTGTTGTTGAAGATCAAGGCCTAGTCTCTGATTATTATGCATTCCCTGATGAGGATGCTTCCCCCAAGAGGTTGGGTCCTTGGTTACTTCGTATTGTATTAACCAATAAAATGATGACTGATAAGAAATTAACAATGAAGGAGATTGGTGAGAGGATATACCAAGAATTTTCAAATGATGAATTAGACTGTATATGGACGGATGATAACTCAGTTGATTTGGTACTCAGGATAAGGGTAAAACAACAGGATATAAGGAAAGATAAGGGTGAAGATTTAGACGATGATGCTGAGGCGGAAGATAGGTTTCTACAGATACTAATGGGTCAATGCTTAGCTAATATTAGTTTACGTGGTATAGCAGGTATATCAAAGGTATACATGAGGGAGGAGGGTAGACGCCTCTATAACAATAACACTGGAAAATTTGAGTCTGTAAATAATTGGGTACTTGATACAGATGGATGTAATCTAGAGGGTGTTTTACCTATACAACACGTTGACTCAACACGCACAACATCGAATAGTATGACTGAAATTTTCAAGATTTTCGGTATAGAAGCTGTAAGGAGGGCACTGTTACGTGAACTTCGTACAGTTATCTCATTTGATGGTTCATATGTCAATTACAGACACTTGTCTATCCTCTGTGATACTATGACACAAGAAGGTCACCTTACACCTATCACCAGACATGGTATAAACCGTATAAATCGTGGACCCCTCTTGAAATGTAGCTTTGAAGAGACTGTTGAGATATTATTAGATGCTGCTGTTTTTGGTGAGACAGACCCTATGAAAGGTGTTAGTGAAAATGTAATGATGGGCCAGTTAGCACCATTAGGTACAGGTGATTTTGACCTACTCATTGACGAAGAAAAACTCAAGGATGCCAATCAAAACCTCGAGACTGTACCCGATTTAGAACCATTCACAAGCCCAGAAACGGGTCAAGTAGGTACACCTATTGGTGCGCAAACCCCCAAACCAATATCAATAATCATGTCTCCAGCTCCGTTCTCTCCTATCTATGTACCTGTGAATTTTATAGCTTCACCCACACCTGGGCCAACCACAAGTACCAATGAAGGTTCTCTACCAAGTAGCCCCAATTCTCCTTATAACTTTGACACATTACAATTGGGTGGGAAATTTTCCCCGGTTGAACAATTCCCTACAAATGTCAATTTTATTAGCCCTTCATCACCTGTGCTTAACCCAGTACATGGTGGCCCAGATAGCCCCAGAAGTCCCTATATAAAGCATAGTCCAATGAGTGTGGTCTCACCTGCACCCTACTCACCAACAAACCCCTTTGTCAACTTTCCAACCAATTGCTTATCACCTATGCACCCTGGTAATCAACCCATGTCACCCTCTGATCCTTACTCTCCTGACCCACCCTATTCCCCTATTGATGGTTATGTTAAAAAGATAGGTGGTGGAGGTGGATATAATGTAACCTCACCTATATATTCACCCCCTGGATCTTCTATGCAATCTCCTTACACACGTATATACTCACCTACATCACCCGCATATTCACCCACATACTCACCTGGTGGAAATCAACCTGTCACAGGCTTATCACCTACTAACCCTAGTTTCTGTGCTACATCACCCCGTTATTCACCCACCTCACCTTCTTATATGCCTCAATCCCCTCGGAATACAGGCTATCTAAGTCCTTCAAACATGATACAATCCCCTCAATATTCACCCACATCCCCTGTTAATGATATATACTCCCCTGATTATGGTATAATGGATAATATTGAACGATATTCACCTTCTTCACCGAATGTTACTGATATGTCACATGATCTTGATCTTGAAATGTCACATTTTAGTGATGAGTATAAACCATTTGAACCATGATTACAACTTTTTACTTATTTTTACTCACACACTTCAAAAAAAATACCAACAAAACTTTCATTCATACTTTGAAAAACAACGATATTAATTTTTGATTTTATGACCTAAAAAAAAATGCATCATTTATTAATACACAGCAAATATACTATTTTTATATACTCTTGAATTATACCTATTTTCATTTACCTATTTGTTGATTTTTACTTTCATTTACACATTGGTAATGAATGATATTTATTTTCATTTGCACATTGGTAATAAATGATATTTATTTCCACTTACACTCAATTACAAATTCGATTTCAAAATTGTTCTGGTTAATCTTCGTTACAGTTCAACTTAGTGACTATCTTTAATTAATCATTTTTAGATATTTATCTTCAAGCTTATATTATTTCTTTCGAATACACACAAAATTTTATATAAAGAAGCATAATTATTGGACATTTATTTATAAAACCAAAAAACAATAATTAATGTAAAATTAAAAAAATATATTTAATTTTATAAATATCTGCGAAAAAGTACTTATCGTTAATTAACTGTATTCTAAAATCATCATATATGTGAATTAAACATTTACATAGTAATCAAATTCAACAAGCTTGCATAAATATCTAATACCAACAAAACAAATGTGTTCAAATCACATATAATATTTGATATAAACTTTTTGGCTAATAATATACATTCACACTCCTCACACGGACACAACACACACACATATACTCACATACACAACACACATACAAAACACACATTTAAAGCACACACACAAAAATTACACGAGTGTACAATCAACCTACTAAAATCAAGTGATTATAAATTAAATCTTTTGAGAGCCCAATCGTTCGACTTGAAACTCGAACAAACTTCTTTACATACTTTGAGGCATTACAGATACATAAATGTAGCTAAGAATTTACATAAATACAAACTTACATCTATTTCGAACAATATTCAATTTTTCATAATATTAAACCCATAAAACGCTTTGGGGCCCAAGTCATATAAATCTATTGTCTTTGATTGAAACCAATAGACCTCCAA
Organism: Nephromyces sp. MM_2019; assembly: GCA_015657535.1. NCBI lineage: Eukaryota > Apicomplexa > Aconoidasida > Nephromycida > Nephromyces > Nephromyces sp. MM_2019. The sequence continues at coordinate 36,701 of JADHZB010000026.1, read as the reverse complement.
CCCTCCATGTCCATAACTTAAACACTCAATATTCACAACTCCAACTCTCCCTATCCACAGCTCCAATCCTCCCTATCCACCCCCCAACCCGTCCTAACCTAAGCTCCAACCCTTCATAACATAACCTCGAACCCTCTTTAATCATAGTCCAGCCCACCTGAAATAATGTCGATTGTACAATCTAGCTTCCCAAGCAGTGGACCCATTGCCACCACACACCCTTCTACCGAGCCAAATGAACTCATCCTTGCTTCTAATAATGTTAATAGAAAATCAGGCTTATTAGAGCCTACAATGCTACTTTCAGGGCATCAAGGAGAAGTTTTTAGCATTGAATTTTCCCCTGATGGTAAAAATGTTGCCTCTGCTGGCTTTGACCGTTCTATATTGATATATAGTGTGTATGGTGAGTGTGAAAATTGGTGTGTATTAAAGGGCCACCAAAATGCTATATTGGAATTACATTGGTCTCCAGATTCAACGTAAGTGTACATACATTCTTTTAGAATGGGCATTTATCATAGTATTTGTAAGGCAGCAAACTATTGCTGTATGAAAATCCTACACATATACTCTACCATTGAATGTTCATTCAGTCATCTTTACCTCAATATACTCTCACATAGACTCTCACTTGTTTGTTACATTGGTATTGATCTAATAAAGCATATACATGCTATTCATTCATTTCAACTCAATCCTTGACTGTATTCTTTGAATTATATACTCACAAATCACAAGATTCAATTTTCCTAATACATCTTAACTCTAAATTATTATATATATTAAATTAGACAACTCTACTCTTGCTCCGCTGATTCAACACTAGCCCTTTGGGACGTTGAAAACGGTAAAAGGATTAAGAAATTCAGTAAGTTGGAATTGAAAGACATATTCACTAAGTTACTCAAGATTATAATAATGCATACTACAATTTCACATACTCTTAAACCTCTCAATTGTGTAGGTAGCTACACACCCCTCAATTAAATTTATGTACTCATTATTACAGCTGGACATGTAGCCCTTATAAACTCTTGTCAATGCTCTCGTAGAGGTACACCTCTTGCTGTTACAGGGTCTGATGATGGTACTACAAAGGTCTGCTTTATATTTATACACACACACCCATATCTTGATTTTTGGGCGGTGGCTTGATCTTACACACATACACACATGTATCTTGCTCATTGGTTTCTGACTAATCATGTGATATTTACTCTGCAATTTTATTGTACTGATACACTATAAGCAACACTAATATATTATATCCCCACAACGTATTCATACATTATAATTATTATGTAATAGTAATAATCCCTAAGCATGAGATACATGGAATTTGTAATATAAAAACTGTTCATATTTTATCTTACATATTAGGTATGGGACCTGCGCACTAAAAAGTATGTCAAAACATTCGAATCAGACTATCAGGTATGCCTATAAATTTCTTATTATAAATACAAATGGATCTATAACTTTTGTCAATCGAATTTTATACATCCTCTTGGTATTTTGCTCTATCTCATTAATTATACACACGCTCTTTAATACAAAACAGATTTTAGCTGTCACTATGGATGAAAATAACACACGTGTTTTCTCAGGCTCCCTAGATAATAATATTAAGGTAATTTTGTAACACTAATAGCTATTGATTAGAAGTTTAAGACACATCCCTAGCATAACCCCACTCCCTCTCCAACACATGCTATCAAATTCAGATATATATTTTTTCTTTCTCTTCTCTCCGCGCTGCACCACTTATTCACACACACACTTTCTATACCTTACCTCTACTTTATAAACTCAAGCAAATTACCTTTAAAATTTAACAGATATAAAGATTTTATTCTGTGCAAAATACCCCATTCTTTACACATTTTTCTTATAAATAAAAATTAAAAAATTTTTATGGAATGATTAAATAATTATATTTTATAATTACTGTACATATTATTTAACAGATATTTGATATGAGAAAAGAAAGCGCACTCGATACACTTAATGGACACACCAATTCAATCACTGGGCTCGATCTTAGTAAGGATGGAACACGTTTAATATCAAATGGAATGGATCAAATAATTAGGATTTGGGATATACAGCCATTTTTCCAAGGGACTAGTAGGTGTGTAAGCACCATCACAGGAGCAACGGTAAGCCCAAAGCTATTAATATACATTTAAATCAAAGCATAGGTACACACAAATATATGAAATATATATAACTGTACCTAACATATATGTTCGATACATCTACCTATGAATCACTCGTGAAGTTTATAGGTAAAACCTTGACTGAAATCGATTTGAAGTTTTATTAGCTTCTTAATTTATTATTATATCCAATTTGACACCAACATTTAGTGCATATAAACACATATCTTCATCTTTCCACCTTCCCAAAGCACAATTTTGAAAAGAATTTATTAAGGGTACGATGGAGCTATGATGATAATCAAATTGCTGCAGGATCTGCAGACCGATATGCTTATGTTTGGTGCGCAAAAACAAATCGTTTACTTTATCGCCTACCAGGTCACACAGGATCAGTTAATGAGGTAATACACATTTTACTTACCTGATACAAATATCTCATATTGAATCCACACATCCAAACCACATAGAGATAAAACCAACATATCAATAAAAATTTCTAGCAACGAGCATTTATCCTATATTCAAACACGCACAAAAGATACTCATATTGCCACTGCACACTTATACAACATACCCACTCTATCGTAACCCTTACTTAATCATAAGCTAACCACAACATACACATTCAATCTCGTACCACCATACATGCACACTTCAAATCCATTATATAACCACACATACTATGCCCATTTGGCTATGCATTCAAATGTCACAAAAATACAACATGCCTTCTCACTACATACAAATTTCAAAATAGGTGGTATTTCACCCATCTGAGCCAGTGATTGCTTCAGCCAGTTCAGACAAGACTGTTTATATGGGTGAATTGAGTTGATTCTTATAGAAATTACACTTTGTGCTAACATTTCCTAGTCAAATTTTATGCAAACTTTGATCTTAAATGTTTAGTATATTCAAAGCCTTATAAGAGATGTTAGGAGATGACTTTATTATCAAATAAGTAAAGTTATTGGTATTTATATACCAATAAATATTCTTATATCAATTTTTATTATTTCTCATGAATTTTATGGAATGGATTCACTTAGCTTGTCTCAAATTTATAAAAAAGGAACATTTTTTTTCAAAAACAGACATCTTGTTTACTATACAATTTAAAAAAAAATAAAATATTTTATTCAAAATTAGCGTAAATTGATAAGTTATATATATCGGTAATATATGTGCATTTGACTAAAGTAAATGCATATATATCTTAAGTTAGAGATAATTATCTTAATTGATATATCTTCCTTTGCAAATGTAATAAAAATATTCAGTGTATATGTATATCTTATATATATTTTTACAATCAACTTTATTTTTATAATTTTTCCTATAATGTATTTATCTATGTTTAAACAATTCAATTTTTATGCTACCTTCTTATATTACAAATATGTTTTTATCCTATATAATTTTATTTTGTCGATGTTGGTGCTTAATTTTCTTATCTAATGGCTGTAGTTGTTTGAAATTTGGTTTAAAATTGTAGTAAAACACAGAGCCAACCACTAAGATAACCCCTGTGCAAAATGCAAGTGAAGCTGTAGCTTCTTTGAATATATAGACGGATATTAATGAAGTAATTATTATTGAAATAGAATTTGCAAGACATTTCATAATATTATCTGCATATTTCAATATCATAATAATTATAATACCACCTATAGATTGTATTACAATAGCGAGCCATACACTGAAACTAAAATTCTTGAACATCCCATCCCTAATTAGGCTATCACTATCTTTCAGGCCTGCAATAAATGCGGACACAAATAAGCCATACGAGGCAAAATGTATGCTTTGTAACCAAGGGCTTTGCTTCGATCTCTTGATCAATTTTTCGGAAAATACTCCCGCGAAGCCACTGCACAAACTTGCAAGCATTACAGACAGTAAGCCTCGAAAAATCTGAAGTCTATCGGTATTTGTTGAATCACCTCTATGTGCAGAAAGTTGTATGATTGACACACCCAATACTAACCCAACAAGGGACATCCATTGCTTTATAGAAATGTGATTTGCTAATAACAATATCGAAAAAATTGCAGTTGAAAATATCTTCATCTGATAACTGGCATGATATATACCGGCCGGTAATTTATCAAGCGCTACAAATAATAAATAATTTTGTAGTTGGTAAATCGCCGCAGGAACACCTGATATTAAGAATTTCTTACTAAATATAGATCCAACCAGTTGATTAATCGTCATTGTATAATTTATGGACTCCGCAAATAATAGATATACACTAAAGAGCAATTTGAATATTTCTGAGAAAATTAATGCTACACTCGTTAGATAGGCATCGTCTGTACCATCAGGATGCTGTATTTTTGATAATCTTAACAGAAATATACCGAAGACTGTCTGTAACACAAGTGATATTAATGAAATGTGCTTTAAATTGATCGAAGGGGTTTTTATTTCCAACATCTTGAGTCGCATGTTGTTTATGCTATATATATAGGATCAATTGTTAGGTGGGTTAAGTTGTCTATATGTTTGATTAAATTTTTACTGTTTATTTTTTGAATTTAAGTTTTATGTTTTGATTATTTATGTGTCAGTTGGTTTTATTGTGAGGACTTCAATTAGTTCTAATCGTTATGTTAAATCGGGATTCAGTGGGAAATACTGTGATCTTTTAAGTTTTGAGTTCATAGCTGTTTGAAAGTAAAGTCAATGTTTTTTAAGCTTATTTTGTGTGTCTAATCTCATTTAAGTTAAATTAATGTATGTGATTAAGTTCCAGTAATAAACATTTTATGTGCACGTCTTAATTTTGATTTTATGGCACTATCTAAACTTAATATAAGCTTAAAAATTTTACTATGTCTTAAGATATATGTCATCACCCAAATTTAATTGATAATTTAAAATCATTTCTTGTATGTTTGTGTGTTTCAGAAATTGTATATAAGCTTATGTGTTATACAATTTTGGATTATGAATTTATGCATAGTGTTAATTTGTTTTTATGTCCAATTAGTGTTTCTGTGTGAATGGAAGGTGCTTGCACATTGAATTTTTATTAAATTGGATTGGATATATATAACAAGTTTATTGGACACTTTTGTGTACGTGTTTTTATCAATTTTTTCCTTTTTTGAAATGTGTTATTCTAACTCACAATTTTTATCCATAAAACACACAGTTTATTGAAGATGTATATGAAAATACCTAGCAATTATTATGCTTCAATTTCATGTAACAAATGTGTCAACGTTATAAAAGTATGTATAATTATCGAGAATTCAAATTTTCCTTTCACTTGATTACTTTTAAACTTATTTGAGTAATATTAATTACAAATATAAATGAATGGATCATATTGAAAATTAAAATACATTAATTCTCTTAATCTCATAAATTGTGTTAATATTTTTACTCTTGTTATATTTATTTTATATCACACTTATTTGAAGATTCAATTAAATTTGTGCTAGTTTATATGTAAACTAATATCTATGCCATTTCAAATTTTATGAAATAAGCAATTTACCTCATACACATCATGTATATTTATTGAATACTTATATTGCATTTCTCTAATGTTCAAACTGCTAAGATGTATAGGAAATGAATAATTAAGTCTTGTCTCAGTCATTATACATTTTAATTTTATATCAACCAAAGTGATGTTTCAAAAAAATTTAGTAAACAAAGTCATTGTTCAAATTTTATTTTATTTAATTTTAGTATATTGAAGAAAAAAATACTAATAAATGTGAATAAATGGTCTTGTTCTTAAGCACGTTTTATCTAGTGTTGAAAAATTTATAACATATTATTATTAGTTGTTCTCTTTCAGAAGTATTACAAATGATTATTACTAATTATAAAGATAAAGAAACAAAGGAATGAAAAATAGTTTACTGTATCATTGACACAGCTATGTGTTTTATTGTTTTTGATGTTATTTAGTTTTCTGTTTGATAGGTGTTTTTTATATTCAACTTGCAATTTCATTTTGAATCTTTGGGTGTAATTTTAAAATGCACATGTTGTTTGTTGTTTTTAAATACATCTTTAGTGTAATGCTTAATATGTGCACAATATAAACACACAATTTAAGTGTTTACAGTAATTATGTGTGCTGTTATTTTTAAAGATGTTGTAGACTTTTTAGTTTTTATGTGTGAGCAGGGTAATGGAGAGGTTATTGGTTTTTTCAAATGCACAAGTAAACAAGTTTGAGTAGTTTCTTTCCTTCAAACTTGTTAAAGTTGTAATATTTAGCGGTCTAGTGCATATGAGATACTATAATGTGTGGTTTGAGTGCTTTACCAAGTGTTGTAATTTTGTTATTTTTACATTAAGGTGGCCATAAAATTAGTTTTTCAGTCCATGTAAAGTTCAAAACGTTTGCCCTTTTGCAATGCAGAAAATTTTACAAAGTTCCCAACTATTACTAATTATTTTGTAAAGATTTTTATTTAAAAAAAAGTAAGTTTAAGCTATGAATCACATATCAATACTAGGTCATATCAATCATAACTAGGAGTACATTTTTTTGTTTACGACTGCCTGTATCTATTATGGTTTAATAGCTATTTTTCTAAATAATGAATCACTATTGCTAGATTGAAGGATTTAACTATGTTCATCAATGCGAATCAAATTAAATTGACTTATACATCATAATAGAAAAGAGAATCAGTGTAGTTCAATATATATTAAATTCTTTATACAATAACAAAACGCCTGGTGTATAATATTCCGAAGTATCCATTAGTAAGCATCCTATGAATTTCTAATTATCACCACTATGACCATTAATAAGCTTATATACGTGTTGTTTATCCTGTATCTACCACTATGTCACTGTACGCCAATGACTGTAAACCTTCCACCAAAAGCAAAGAAATGCTATAATCAATATTTCCACAAAAATGCAGTTGTGATCATAAATGCACAATCAACCTTGCCATTCACATTTGCAACGTTATATGATCCTGCTAATGAAAAGGAAGGTAACTTATCAAAAGCAAAAACCTACCGCAAATTTTTAACTTCACGGGAAGCTATTATACCTGAGAACTACGAAAACTCATTATATTTTGAATCAGACAAATCAGACCACTCACGGGCACTGACAACCAATACAGAAGGATACCATCACTTTTGTATTTACTCCAAACAAACAACTACAATTAATATTAGACTTGATCTCAAATGGGGACTAGATGCCAACGACATTTCCGAAGTTGCCAGTGCAGATGATCTGGGTGTACTCAACAGTGATATTAAAAATTCACTTAAACTTTTAAGTGATTATCACACAATGCTTGGAAAGCTTCACAAGAATGAGGCTAGTATGAAAAAATCAATAGAAGATACCAGCAGCAAGATAATTGGATTTGGCAGCTTTAACATATTCATTATTCTTTGCACAGCCATAATACAAGGAATTTATTTTAAAAACTTTTTCCGGTCCAAAAAAATCATATAAATAAGTTGTTTGCCACAATTAAAAAAACACAAAATTTAGTCCTTATTTTGTAATTTTAATGGACTTATTTATGTTACTTCTATCCCTGTATTGTTTCTAACATATTATTCCTAAAATTCTTTTAAATGATATACTCCAATCTTATTTCACTTTTTAGAGAATTTGAAAAAATATCATAGCCCCTAATAAGTCATATTTATCAAAATTTTAGATAACATCATAAAAGCTACATTGGAAATGTGATAAACAAAAATACAACACTGATTATTTCTAAAAAACTTATATTGTTCTCACCCAACTCAGTTTTGCATTACTATAAAAAATTTACAATAAATCATTAATTGCAACTTTCATGAATAATACTCAAAAGATAGCCATCCCACTCGTAAAAATACGCATAGAAATATATATATACATATAATTAGTATAGTAAGAATTTTAGCTAACGAACTTAATGTGAGTGCTTAAACCTGAATAATTCACTATCTCGAATTTATTCGATAGAATTTTTAGCTACAATTATAAATACTATTGTAATGTAAGACGTGATTTAACTCAATATATGCTAGCAATTTTTTCTATTTAATTTTATCAAAACTGAGAAACTTAGGGCTTAAAAGTAGATAGAAGCTTTCTAATAAGGATATATAGATATTACAGCCACAACCCAGTGTGAAATCCTATTGTTATTTCAGGCCAACAATTAGAATAAAAACTTAAATGTGATAAATCAATCTTTATTATATGCCATTAACTATTTTTTATATTAATACTTACAATTCAAAGCTTCATGTGCTTTTTTGGGTTGTATTTTAATGGTGAAATGCCTCGCGATTTTTTAAATTGGTCACCTTTGTGATCTTATTGCATTCAGGCTAGATAAAACAACCAATATAAATTAAATTGAGTACTGTCATAGGAATTATACATAGGAGAGAGCCTGTTGAAGAATGCTAATAATTAAACTTCGAGTGTTCGTCTCAAGCATATTTATTTAGATGAAAAGATTTTTCTTTTTAGAAAAATTTTCGAATTTTTCTAAATGTTGACGTCAATATTTTTATGCCACGCAAAATTAGATAACATTGTTATAAATTCCTAATCTAAAATAAAAACATCAACACAAATCCTTAACCTAAAAGTAAGAGCATGTCTACCACAAAATGTCATTACTTAAAAGCCACCTAATTAAAGTTGATTAATTGTAATATACAAGATAGCTTAATAGGCTAAAATTACACAATAAATCAAAGTTTTAAGGTTCATAGCTATAATATCATCCCTTTAGTGACTTGTAGCTCAACTCATCATTTATAACTTTATGCATCATAAATTTATATATTAATATGCTTAGATAATTGAATTAAAAGATTTAATCATCAATCCTCTACAATCAAACCTATTGTCCAATTTATCGAATATGTTCATAAATTATAGCCAGTTTTACATACTTTACAGTAACTACCCTTTTTATGATCGCACACAAGACAAATGATGACAGTAGTTCGTAATATTAAGCTTATGCCCAACAAATACTTAGCTTTAGCTGGCCCCTCTGGAGTTGGCAAAAGCACTCTTGTAAAAGAACTGTGTAAGACCTTTCCAGAAAAATTCCAATATTCACTCAGTCACACTACTAGACTTCCAAGAAATAATGAATATGATGGTAAAGACTACTATTTCATAACCACTGATATATTTCAGCAAATGATAACAGATAACAAATTCTTGGAATATGCCATTTATTCTGGCAATTATTATGGAACATCCTATGAAGAACTGAATAGAATAGAAGCAACAAACAGAATAGTGTTATTAGATATCGATATACAGGGTATCCAACAGATTAAAAAATCTCCTATAGCTGAAGCCACAAGATTTATTTTCATAACTCCCCCAGATTTAGATCAACTCAAATCACGATTAATTAAGCGACAGACGGAGACAAAAGATAAGATAATTAAGCGCTTAAACGCTGCCAAGGAGGAGATTTCGAAATCACAATACATTGGATTTGATGCCTTCATAGTGAACAATGATTTTAACGATGCTTTCGAAAATTTTAAAAATACCGTGACCAGCTGGTTCCCTCAAGTATCCTATACCAATAATGATACTCAAGCTATAAGAAATAAAACAATCAATAAAAAACTCCCCAACCACAACATTAAGCAGGGTTTAGTTAATACCCTTTAATAACTTAAGTCAACCATTGTATTTTTCTCCTTGTTTAGATCAACCTCTTTTTAAATACACAATCTATAGAACTTGTATTAAAATCTCCAACTATATTTTAATCTCTTAAAAAAAGAATTAAGCTTGCTCTTAAAAAAGAAGAAAGAAATATATATTTCCTCGTCTATTTTTATCATAACTTCGCTAGTTTGTTAATTTTATTTCTGTTGTTCATTTTTACTGATTTCAGATCACTTATTTATTACTCCTTTAGTACCAAATACTAATGACTACGAGTTTTATTAAAATAAAGCATGATGCAATATAATTCGGGTAGCTCAAATTTGAAAGCAACTACAAACATAAGTCATTGTTTTAATTTCTCTTTAATTTTTATATTATGTTCAATTGAGAATTTGATGAGTTTGTCTTAACTAAAAGCAAGTATGACAAATCTTCAGTAGTTTACCTATAAGAAGACCTCACTGAGAATTTCTTAATGAATATATATATATATTTAACTTTTTCCAAAAAAAATTACATTATTGAAAATTAAAAGTAACTATCTTGGAAGTAAAATCTGACAGATTATCATATAGCTTTGCTAATTTCGCAATTTTTAGATAAATATGAAAAATTTAAGCCCTTAAGTTCTCAATAGCTGAAAACAGGACAACGAAAAGTTGAATATATCTAAATAGCATTGTCTATATCTAAGAATCAAGATAAATCTTAAATTACCTAAATTTATGTTTCCAATTTCTAGCCAACAGTATAAGTGATTAAGATTGTTGTGAAAATTCTTTTATTCGATTTTTGATTAAAGACCTCTCCAAAGTATCGGAAAATGATCACTATTCACATCAGTTTATCATTTAAATTGAATAAGCTCAAAAATATATTAATACTTACGATTTAAATATTCCTGAGTTAAATTAAAAAATGACAATAACATTTAATGCCTTTTGTAAATTGCTCTGGCTAGGTATATAACCAGGTTTTGATGGTTTACGTTAGATTTATGTTATAAAGATAATATGAATTAAATACACTAAGTTCGGTATTCCATTGTGCTAGATTATCACATTCTCTAAAGAACAGGGAGAGTATTAGTAAAACGAAAAGATAAAAAATGATAGTTAGACCATATATATAGTGTTTCAAATTAGTTTATCACTAATAATTATATGAGTCGATTGCAGTTTTATTGACAATTATTAATTTATATATAGGGTTGATGTTGTGTTTGGGTGTAAATATGATATTCTTTTAACTTCAAATTTGTAGTGCCTAATTTTGAAGTTGCATTTTTAAATGTAGTGATTAAACTAAGTAGATGTTATTTGGTTGATATGGTTGTTAAGATGTCAATTATAGGCTTTAATAGTTGCATCTGGGCTCTCATATTCACCAAATAATTCTTTTTCTTGCATTTGAAGCTGAATAATATTCATAGTATGATTCAAAATAAAAGAGGATGAGCCTATGTAAGTATAAAAAAAGGTAACTTACTTTTGTTTGTTGCATTTCGAAAAATGCTTTAGCCATTAATAACATTCTCGAAAGCCCATATGTTGTTAAACTTGATACTAAAACTACAAATATTTTACGTAATAGCACCACTGGCCTGAATAGTAATAACAGTTAGGCTTGTGTGTATTTTAGTTAATAACTATATGTAAAATGAAGATTTTATTGAAGGTGTTGTTGATTACTTGTCTTTAATTCTATGTAAAAGGATTTCTTCAATCAACTCTTTTCTCAGAGAGAGTTTTGAACTTTCGTTTGAAAAGAGGAATCTAGGAATAATTATTGGTATTCATTTTTAAGAGATCTCATAGCAAGTTTAAAAAGTCTAACCTTATTGGTAATAAAATTTCTTGGCCAGGGATTCCTTTTAGCATTGTTTTAAGATTATTAACCATTATAGGGTTTACTACGTTTCTTGCTAAATTAATAAAGGGTAAAAGTGAGTAAGTATAAATAAATAAATTTATAAAATGAATACAACTCGTATAAAGTACTTGAATAAAAGTGAGAATATATTTATCAGAAGTTCATACTCGGATTGATCCCATGATTATGTTGCCTCTGTTTTAGCTCATAATCTTTAGCATAAGGCATGGCAGAGTGGTTATTCAGTCCAGCATTTATGAATGATGATTTTAATCTACCTTCATTTGGGAGGATTGAGCAGCATCCTGAAGAGAAGCCCCAAAAGAGAATTATTAAATATACTTTTAGGCAATTCATTGAAAGTGAAAGTTGATAACTACAAAAATTTTACTGTTATATTACGTTTTCATTGGCGTTTGAATAGTGTTTTATTTAAACATAATCAATTGAAAACACAGTACTATATACTTCTGTGAAAGCAATTGATGTTACTGCTATCTTAGCTATTAATTCCACAAGGTGTTTGTTACATATCCAAGCAGACTTGATAACTCTAACAGTCCTAGAGTATTTTATGTCAACTGTTGTTATTTTAACATAGCCTATTAGCTAGCTAATTAGTTAGCTGATGTGATGACCAGACCCATAACTACATCTCGTACGTGTTATGTAGGGCTTCACTCTTATTAATTATAATTCAACGACTGTGCTCGAACAGGATCATTTCTATAGTGATTTCAACTGTTCTACTCCACAGCCTTAGTCAACTCATATAACTGTGATGACGATACGAACATCCCTCCAATGAAGATTGAAGCTTTTCATTGTTTTATAATTATTTCTTATGAAATAATATTTCATTGAAACAGCTGACATGAACTCTTACTAATTCTTAGGGGGATTAGTAAATGGAGAGGATGATTCCGAACAGTTTATAGTTATTTAATTTATTAATTTAGTCACATCAAAATAAATTCACTAATTCACTAGTTGTTAAAACATTTGATTTTTAACAAGTCGATTAAGTTTTTCTCATGAAGAAGTTTCTTAGATTTAGGTTATCTTCCAGTACATTAACCTAGTTGCTCTATTCAAAACTTCGAATGAATATAACAAGTAGGGTGATAATCATGAGCCTTTTATGTGTCTTGTGTTGTGTTTAAAATGCATAATATAATCGAATTGTTTAAGAATTACACTTGAAGCATTAACTCAAAGAAGTTTTATAATAGCTTGTATAAAATTTATTTGAATAAAGTATTCAATAAAATTCAATTGTATGTTTTACTGTGTATAATTCTAGTTATTCGAAAAATTGGATGTACATAGATTGCCTTTTTGAACATTTGAATTTAAACTAACGGTTTTAACTTGCTATATAAGATCTTAAAATGATATGTATCAAAATGAATTAAATTGCAAATAATTGATGCAATGTGTGTTAGGTAAGAAAAAATGTATTGCTGAGAATAAGCCCTAAAACAGGACCTTTTAGTGAAGGATATATATAATAATGATTTATGTGAGCTTTTCGTAATAATTTATATTCAGAAACTCGTGGATCAAGTTTATAAAATTGAATGAAATGCTATAAAGTTATCCAGAACTAACAAATTATAAAAAACCTCGCTATTAATTCCAAAACGTCTACAAATACAGATAATATATAAAATTGCTTTAGGGTAGGTGTTGCTTAGCTACATTCAACCACTCTTCGTTAAAGCTTCGCGGTCTGTGCTGTTCTGCATAGGATCGCATCATGTAAAGCTGGTTTACCTTTTTGTTGCTTTTATCTATGCTTTGATCGAACTCAACAGGAAATCCTTTGAGTACTTTACCAAGTCTAAAGAGTTAAAGTACATAGAAATGTAAACAGTAGAAAATAAAATATTATCTTACAAATCATTAAGAGTTGAAGGGCTGTAAAAAGTTTCAGAATTTTTTCCGATTAGTATTTGCTAAAAATAGTTTGTCAAAGTCAAATGAGTTAAAAAAGAATCAAGCCTTTGGGTAAACATAGTCTACCTCGTTTATCGTTTCATAGTAGTAAGCTAAAGTGGGCAGCCCCGCTCCTTGCATGTCAACAATTTTCATTGGTAGGTCAAGACCTGGTATAATAGGATGTGACAAAATATGTAAAGATATGTAAGCTACCAGATGATGAAGTATGGAGAGAAATTCCTAAATCAGCCAGGGCAAGCAATCTATATTAAGATAGGATATAAAGAAATAATCTTATATTAAATTAGTGTGTTTCTTCACTTGCTTGTAATAATCTTCCATGGGTGCGAAAAGAGTAGTCACATTTACATAAGAAAGCTTCATATTATTAAATTTTTGAAGCCATTCCATATTCGGATTTTTGCCAGTGATGATCACAAAAAGGCTAGGTAATTCAGCCTGTATTAAAATAAGTTTCGTTAAACATTGATGTGAGAATTATCAAATTACAGATTAATTACATCAATTTTCGTAGCAGAGTTGTTATATAATTGGAAAGTTTCAAGCAGCATCTCTATATTCTCGTCGGGGCTCCAACTTGTAGATGTTAAAATTATTGCAGGTCTTGAATTATTATTCCTAATAGATAAAGTATAACTTTCATAATTTTTTTTAATTGACAACTCCGTGGCAATACTTTTCTGAATCAATGGCTTAGAACTGTTTTCAAAATCATGCTGCATGTTTGGAGCGATATGCAGATTCCAGTATGTGCAAGGGATTTTATAACTTTCTATAACTTTTAAATGTGTGTTTGTGTGGCTATTAGTTTCAGATGATTCGTTGTCACATAAAGGCTTAAAACTCGTATATGAGTCTTCGGGAAAGGAGATATTATCTTCTGACGAACTAAAGTATTTCTGTAGTGTTATGTGTTTGCTGAATAAAGTTATAGGCTTAATAGAAACTGGTGGTCTATCATACAACACATCAGCTTCAATTGACCATTGTTCAATCATGTAACTACGCATGCTCTCAGAAACACAGAAGTTATGATCGGAAAGTCGGCCAAAAAAAATTTCAAAAATTTTTGCAAATCTTGTAATAGGGAAGAATTTAAGCAACTTTATAGACTGAACAGTGATATCCAGCAATGAACACCCAAAATTGTGCCAATCTATAATAAATTTCGCCCCTCTTATTCTGCAAACAATCCATGCAATACATAGTGTCGGTATGGTTGGTGGATTTTGTACGATCAGGCTCTTGTAGGGTGGTATTAGTAACAAAATTGACAGGGTAGAGAAACATTGTACCATCACTTTAAGTATTGCATAGATGGGAAATAACAAATTCCTTGTTTTGTGTTTAAGTCTTTCTAAAAATTCCAGACCAGGAATATGAACTAACTTTATTTGTGGGCAACTTGTTATGTTTGGGTGGCATTTACTTTGAAGGTATCCTACAATATAGACCAATTTTTCAGGAAAAGAGTGATTTATTGCCAAGGCATGATTCTGCATTCGTGGGCATAATCCAATATCAGATTGAGCAAAAATAACAATGTTCCCTTTTGTAGCTTCTTCAGAGCGTTGAAAATATCTTCTCAACACATAGGTAAGGGTAAGAGATAGAAAAATTGTTTGAATAATCATAACTGTAAAAACTTAAGGAAAATTTCAACTAATTGGGGGAAATACTTAAAATTTTAGGCCAATCTACTTGTAATGAGTGTATATACAAGCTGCTAATGATTTATCTAGAGTAATTCGTACCAAGATGAACTAACGTCTTCAAGAGCAAACTAAGAAGACATGTCTCGTGAAATGGTGCAAAGAACAAGAAGGTACTTTAAGAAGAATATATAAAGTAACAATTAATTCAATTATGCTTTAAACTTTTATTTTATTAACGTAAACGCTAAACATTTTGCCCAATCTGCCCTTATAGCAATACTTTCAAACCCTTGGACTTTAACCCAAATTATCGCTATTCAAAAAATAAAACAATACTCGAATAAACACTAATCCATAAATCCGGACACTACCGTTTCTAAGTTGAACATTAAATTAAATATGCCCGCTATAGCAACTAGGCTCCAATTAACAATAGCTCCTCGAAAAGCTATTACATTTAAATAGATTTCAACAACGAGTGCGACTCGAGTACGTAAACAAGGTAACTTTGGAAACTTTTTTGGCTTGGTTACTCTTGATATCTAAGACTGCGTGCTTTACTACTCGAGATTTCTAGTTACTACTTAACTAGTTTTTTTGCTCAATGTAGTCTCAGATAATCTTAATACCGGGACTAGTTTCAAGCAAAGCTTCTAGCTGAATTCAAGTTAATAACTTTGGGAAAAAGCTAGGGCTTAGAAAATTTATGCTGAAGTTCAAGTGTGAGTTAGAGATTTTTTACCTCCCACAGGAAAAACTTGAAAAATAAATAGAAAAGTTTTTATGTGTTTCCAAAAAGTCAAAAAATTTCCAAGTTTCTAGCTTGGAACCATTTCATTCTTATTCTTTACACCTC
The DNA here is from genome assembly GCA_015657535.1 of Nephromyces sp. MM_2019. Taxonomy (NCBI): domain Eukaryota; phylum Apicomplexa; class Aconoidasida; order Nephromycida; genus Nephromyces; species Nephromyces sp. MM_2019. The sequence continues at coordinate 20,534 of JADHZB010000026.1, read as the reverse complement.
ATAAGTTTTTCGGGGGTAATAAATAACGTACTAAATACTCCTTTAACACACCCTATAGTTAGTACACCAGTTCTTAAGTGGCAAAGATAGTGCGTGTCATTGTGTTAAGGTTTAAAGTTAGTTTTTGCCAGCTACCCATTTCAGCTCACATCACTTGCTCTTACGCAACCTATGGTGATTACTAATCAAAAGATTAAATAAAAATTAATTTCATGAATTGAAAACAAATTACTAAATTAATAAGATATCAAATTATTGTGTTAGGGTAGCCCAAGAACTTCGCTTCTTGATTATTCTTATCGCCTCAGGAATATGGTTTGAGTGGATAATTTTATAGCAAATTAAAGTTTTAAGCCCCTAGTAATGCTTTAAGAACTGGAATCAAGCTCGTGTAGTTGGAGGGCTCACTAATTTCTATAAATGAGTCCTACTATCAGAAGTAGGTGGTTTAAATTAGAAAGTACTTTAATAACCATAAAGGTGTATATGTTTTCTTTTATTTGCATATCTACTTTTTACCTTTATAAAGATAATAGTCAAATTCAAAATTTTAAGTATATAACAAATAATTCTCTCTTGTCATTTTTATATAAGTCTTTGGCATTGAAAACTCCAAAGTTGTCTGTAGTATACCAAAAGAGTTTTACTAAAACACCAACATACTTTGTAAAAGGAAGTGTAGAGATTATGGTGATCTTTTGTCTGGTATTCCTGGAGATAGAATATAGATACCTTAAGAAAATAAAAGTACCCTATGGAATTGTGTAATGATCCGAGAGATAGATGATTCAACAAAAAATTGGGCTTAAATACTTTCAATAAATCTTGTAAAGATACAAATTAAGTTTATAATTAAAGGAAAAATGTGCTAAAGAAAAGGCTTGAGAAGATTTTTAAAGTTCTTTGTGATTTACAAATTTTAATACTTTTGTAATTTATAAAATTAAGTAGACTACTAAACATCTCACGATTTAGTATGCAGTCTTTAACATGTTTATCTTTAAATTTATAAAAGACCAAGTAGCAATTATAGGAGCAGTATTTGGTCATGGGCAAAAAGTATTTTTTGTATTGAATCTTTAACAATGTTTTTAAGAGCTTTTATCATAATGCAAAAGAAGGCAGGATTAAACTTCTACAGAAGTAAGATGTGGAGCAATCGAAAAGCCCATCTTGTTATAAAATAAAAATATGGGGCAACACAAACCTTATTGAATGAAGTGCTTTAGACTTTATTCTCTATACAAATGTTGTAGAAATTCATTTATATATACTCGCAGCAGGGATTGCAGCTTTGAATAGTTTAGAATAATTACCCATCATGAAACCTAACGTTGTGTGTGCAGGTAATTGTGTTGTTTTGCCTGCTAACTAACAATTTAGAAAACGTTCTAGAATATATTTCAATTTTGTAAAGAGTTTCGCATCTAAACTTTGGTACCCCAAGATTTACCTCTACTGCACTTCAAGCAGTGTTTATTATACACAAATGGCAGGACATTTGATGCGCACTTTTGATCTGAAGATGCTGTATCTAATTTTCCATTCTAATGGCTGTATCAATCTAGCTTTACCAGTTCATTTGAAAATTTGTGTTAGCTATGGCTTTAGCTTTTAACGACTCAAGAAAGAATATAAGACTTAGAATTTTTAAAATAATTCTTTTTCAAACATTTCATCTGCCTCGTTTACCTCGTCTGCCAACTTATTAGGTTCTTGTGTTAATAGTTTGTTCTTTAAAAGATGATTGGAAAATCATCCTAGCTTGTCACCATGATAACTATTTAAAAGTGATCCAACCCTATGATTTATGGTCATGCAGTTGTTTAGTAATTCAGTGAAAATTCCTATCATAATGAGCGCCAAACCAATTTTAGTATTATAGGGATAGAAATTTTTATGCTAAATTAAAGTACACCTTTTTAAGCAAAATTAAAACCAAGTTATTTACTGAAAACGAGTTCCTGGGCCTAACCAAGGACTATAATAGAGAAATTCATATCATAGGAATGATATATATTGAATTATTTGAGAATTTCTTATTTTATAAATTTTTGAGAATAAAATGGATTAGAAAAAATGGTTTTAAAAATAATAAAAACTAAAGAAAATGCTAAAGGTGTTGTTTTTTGTAAAGATCATACGAGTACTAAATCAAATGGTTTGTTATCAAAACTGAACCTAAAGGAGTGTGGTAACAAAGGCTTCATCTTAAATACTATAGGCTTATTTCTTGTTTAATAATTTTCAGGTAAGCACAACTTATGTTTGGTAATCCAAAAACATTGCTCATTTATGTAATATAGCTTGAGTATTCCATTTACCCCATTTAAAATTATGATTCTTAGGAATTATATTATAACTTTACATGATTGATTCGTTTTTCATTATTCCTTCCTTTTCTCTATACTTCCCAAATACTTTAAGCTAAGTCATTTCAAACACACTAGTATTTTATGAGGTGTAACACTAGGCGATAATTAAATTTTATTGTAACGGCATTTGTAATACTTTGAACTCACTGTCATCTATTAAGTTTGTCTATACAAACATGATCATCTGATATGAATATATTTATATATATATTAAGCAAATTTAAGCTAGCGTGTTTTCAGCGAACGCACACACAACGATTATTAAACATGTTAATAACTAATTAAATAAATACATGCATGCTTCACAGCTTTATATATATGCTTCACAATGAGAGGTCACATACATCAATATTTAAAATAACAGATTTCAATAGCTGACAAAGGTCACCTAAATATATTCCATCTCTAATCGTTTTGCGGTTCTTTTCTTTAAATGCTACGCCATCAAGTCTATAATTTTATGTAGATCATCTTTTAATTATAACAATGTGTTTTTTATCTGATGTGTAGTAGTTATAATAATCTTTATTTTTATTTATAAGCATCAAGTCATAATTTGATATTCTTCTCAATCAATTTATTCTGAGAATGGTTTTAAATTTTTATTCTTATTATAGTAAGGGCATGCAATATGGAATATACGATCTATTGACTTAAAAGAAGAACTCTTATACAATTTACTTAATCTTCCCCCCTTCACTATAATCTTTTGCGTGATGCAAATCTAATTACTAAATATTCCTCGAAGATCAGAGTTAAAATGGTCTCATTGAAATATTCAGTTGGTACTGCCAACAAATTTGTTGGCCTTCATGTTGACAATGATTCTTCTGATGATGAAGAACACACTGCTATAGAAAATAATCAGCCTTCTTCTACGCCTATGCCATCAGCCGCCGAAAATACTTTTGCTGCCCCCACAAAGAGCACATCGCACAACTTTGAAGGTTATTCTTTAGAATTTCATAAAGCCTCAAAGCTTTTATTAACAATTATTCTTTATGTTGATTTATTATCATTCAGCTGATAACACAAGAACACAAAGCAGAAACTTCAATCGAAACAACCAAAATCCCCTACAAGCGCAGAAACCCAAAGGAAGAAACGGCTTCTTTAACAACACAATTCACAATGATGGGGATAAATGGTCTGATTCTCATTCGGGTAAAATTAATAACTCACAAGAAAAATTTCATAGACCGCGCAAACAAGATCGAAATACTCAAGGAAAACCCAGACCTAAAAAAGAATTCAACAATCAGTCTGGAAATGAAATATCTTCACAGAAATATGAAAAGAAAGCAGGGAAACCTTTTTTCAAAGACCAAAGTCAAGAAGTGTTCAAGGGCGAGGATAATACACCTAGCGCCACAGCATCAGCAGAAAAAGTACCAGATACCGAAGAGACTCAAAAAGCTGTTGAAACACCCACAAAGCCCGCTATGATGGACCTAGAGGCTTGGAAGCAACAACAAGCTGCTAGGAGAATCAATATCCCTTCATCTCATGGTGATAATTCCACTTCTGAATTCAAGGATGAATTGGAATCCAAGGGTTATAAGCTTTATGTTAAGCACCAGGAGTCTAAAGAAAATGATACTCAAATGGAAGATACAAATGGAGATAGCCAAAAGAAAAAGTCTAACACTGTTAATCTTTTCGAGTATATGTACAACGAAAATGGTTTTGTCGAACTTTTTAATGACCAGCGAACTAGAAGAAGGAAGAATTCGTCAAATAGAATGGACAGAAAGGTAAAATACTATACTATACCATACTTTTATAGTTAATTTAGAATGAATATTATGTGAAGCTATGAAGAAAGGTTTTATGACAAGCATATATCTTACCATAAGCATGGTGATATAGATCGATAGGACTGAGCAATTATTTGTATATTTTATAATTTATATCATTCACATATACATACATACTGTAGTTTCATGCAACACTTTGAGGAGCTATGATGAAAATTTTCATGACAAGCATATATCTTACCATAAACATGGTGATATTAGATCGATAGGCCTGAGCTACTCAATATATATAATCATAGCATCTTGTATTCAATATTTACCTTAAATTTATCCACTTTTCATCTCCTACTATTTTTAGCCTAAAAATCTTGACTATAGAACTAATGATGCCCCAGATTTCAAAGATGATAGGGCCTTCCCAGCACTTGGAAATCCAAAAGTACTATCTTGATCTTTAAGCAAACTATTAAATTTTGCAAATTTCTTACACAACAGTATCATTTCAAGTAGTTGAAAAAATTTCCCTTAATATAGCTTTTTCTTTATTCCCTTAACTATTGGTGATTTACAATGAAATTCAATTACTTGCTATTATTGTAATGTTGTTTTAAAGTTAAGAAACACATCCAGTTAATTTAACATTAAAAATTTTAAGTCTTTGAATCTTAACTTTTTAATTTATTTTTCTCTAGTCTTAACCTTAGTTATAATTGACAATTTGTTTATAAAAATTTCTATGAAAGTTATTGGTTACGTACGAATTCTAATCTATCTTGATCAGAATACCTTTTAAAAGCCAATGAAAACATGTTTTGATTTAATTAGAACATTCCCAAACTTTTCTCATATCTTTAATATTTACTTTCAATAGGATTTCTAGTTATTCATATGGATACTTAAAACAATGAAATAATTTTTAACTCATATTGGAAAGTTACTAATAAATTATGTTAATTTGTTTCAAGTTTTAATATCATGGCAATTTATATCAGAGTAAATAAACCTAAAGTATTAAGTACGAATTACACAATTTACAGGAGAGGGTAAGGATTACTTTTGAGAAGGTCAATTACTTAATCAAAATGGTAAATCAAGAGGTATTATAATTGAGAATTTTATTTTTTCGAGAGTAATTAAATTTAATAATAATCGCCTTTTAATTATTAAGCTTCTAACTAAAACTGAAATACTTCAAAAGGGTGGAAAATTTGAAGATTTCATATTATTGGACCCTATTCCTACAACGAAAGGCCGGCTTTTCCTCACTAACTCAGATGAGTTTAATGTAAATATTGAGAAAGTGCTTCCAAAAAGAGACTTGGAGATATTTTTGAAGGAGTCAAAATCTGATCCATTTGATTTAGAATCCAAGTTTCTTTCCGAATATTCTAATCCAAACACTTCACCATTGAATTTTCTCATTAAGAGCTGGTCTGAAACAGTGCCTAAAGCTCGAATTTCCAGAAAGGATGCTGCAACTGAAGGGTTAGAAAAACTTAAGAACTTAAGTGTTTTATATTACGAGTCTTTTTGATTATAGAGTAGTTGCAAATACAATAAACACATTGAAAAAGGGTATAAGATCCAGTGAGCTAGAATTTTTTAAGTTTGATGGTGATTTATCAAATGTTAAGGTGAAAAGAATTAGAAAGTAAAATTACAAAATAAAAATATACAAGTGCTCTATTTCATAGATTTTCGATAGTGTGAATACCGTGGATATTGCAGACTTTAGCTTCTCAAGGCAAGAGTCTATCTACGATTTCAACATAGACCAGATTATGAGCTTAAATCAAGGCTTGTTTAACCAACGAAAGACAAAGTCAACTATAAACTGGCTTCGGCAAATCAGAGTACAGAACTTACCTTTAATCTGCTTTTAACATTGAAATAGGCTTTACTTTAAATTAACTATATATCACATGTAGCGTGTAACGAAAGATATTGACATAGAATTAGCATGTCTGTTCAACCGAAGCACCAGAAAGGCATATAACATACCTGAAAAGGAAATTTCATATGGTATTATTTGAATTTGCATAAAAAGTAGCCTTATCTTTCGATTGACTGCATTAACAGATGATTTAGTATCCTTGAGTGAGCTAAGCCTTGGGCCAACACACGAAGATAAATACAAATGGACTAGTGAGAAGCCTAAATCTTATAAAAAAATATCTAGTATATTAGAAGATATACATAAAGCTAACAATAATCATTTAGATTTCAAAACTCTTAAGGTATGAAAATAAGTTTAAACTTTAGAAATGAAATTTAATTTAGCAAACAATTGTGTTTTTTCTCTGGTTAGAAAAAAGGAAAGGAAACTTTTATTAAAAATTTAAGAAGCCCAGCAAATTTAAAGTATCTTGACTATCTCAACTACCCTGGATACCTTTTAATTTTAAAATCAAATGAAAAATGTTTTTGGGCTCACATCTTTCATGAACTGTGGGTTCCTTTAATTCTAAGTCGATTTTATCTAGACTCAAAGTCTAACAGTTATAAAAGAGATGAGAAACCTTATATTTTTGAAACGGAGCTGCTGGAACATTTTAAAGTTTCTCCAAGATTTCAGATTCTGATTAATTTTCTTTTTTCAGGTTTGATGTGACACTAATTGAATTTATTTACACTTTAAGAGATTTTGTTTGTTCTAAGCTTGCCAAAAATATGCAGTATAAGAGTGAGTGTAAATAATATTCCAACAAATATTGTTAAAACTAACACTTTAGGGATTTTGACAGCAAATTTAACTGGTATATGGAAGCTCCTTTTAAAATTAGATTTTATTGAGTACTTCGAAAACAAAATTTTTAAGACACTCAAGTTATACTACGGACTCAAGGCGATGCTACTAAGGGCAACTTCTGCCGAATCATGTGCTTTTTACATAGATATAATGTCAACCTTATGGTCACATAGTGAAGAATTGAAGCTTGAAGAAAGGAATAAAATTTGCCAGAATATCTTTAGCTCTAATCTCAGTAAACATATATTCGAGCTATTGATAAAGAATGAGGTAAATTGAATGTTTATATTATGAATAAATTCACAGTTATGGCATTTTTATTCACAGTGGCCATCAAGACCAATCTCTTGCCTGAAGTTCTTAGCTAGCTACCTTATCTTTCTTGTGAAATTGTTTTATGGTGGCAGGCCAAAAGGTATCAGCATAAAGCATAAAAATTTCAAAGCAGTATCTATTCTAAACCTTATAACTCAGATTTTATGAAAAAAGTTAACAGAGAAAAGTTTTTCGGGCATGGAAACCTTGTTGACTGTATTTCATCAGCAATAGTACCTGGTTTAAATAACTTTATTATTTATTATCTTTTGCAATTTTTGATCGATTTCTTTTTTTTAAGTTGCCTTGATCAAGCACTTGTTTCGAGGAGCTCCTTGAAAAAACTTGAAAATGTACTTAAGCAAAATGACACTAATGCTAGCACGTCTTCAGAATTTAACAACCAGATTAGCTACCACGTCCAAAAGCTAATACAACAACTTCAATATATCGCCCACAAAGTAAGAATTTTAATATTGAAATCTCTTTTAACTAAACTAATTAACATCTTGTTGCAGTTAAAAAATGAAATAAAAATATATCCAAAGGATATTTATCCTTTTACTACGCCTTATAAGGAGTTTTATAAAGCAGACAAAGTTTGGCCAAAATATTTCCTTGGACCAGAATTAGAGTATTCTAAACAATCTTGTTGGAATTTCGATTGTGTTTATAATGAAGATACTGAGGATAAAATTTTGGAACCGTGTCCGAGGTATGCAATTATGATAAGTGAATTTTCTCATAAGCTTAACTCAATTCTTTTTAGATGTGGGATAGCAGTATATTGCTGCAAAGATTGTCAGGAGTCCCATTGGTTCTCTTCTCATAAATGGGTAAATAACTACACTACTCGAAGCTTTTAACTACTAGATTTTGCAAATTATTCTATTTAAAGATTTTGATAAACCAAAAGACTTTTATCTTCAGTTAATTTACTTAGCTTTCTTAACAATAGACTTATATAGGCTACATTCCTATGAAAAATTAAATTAAAATACAATCTTTTCAGGTATGTGAATTTATGAGAAATCCTCCAGATTCTTTTCACTTTAATTCAATAAAGTATGAAAATGAACTATAAAATATCATTGTTCTTAACAATTACTAAGCTTTATCAAATAAAAATTTTAATTAACCATCTCAAACTAGGTGATAATTTATTTATAAACAATGCTCTAATTACAAATTTTGAACTCTCAAGTTTCATATATTTATTATTTGCTAAAGTGTTAAAACAATAAAGAGCTAGCGTCTTTGGAATTAATTATTATTTTTAAAAGTACACTCGATTTAAGTGAGCAATAATTTTATTAGTATTCATAAAAAAAGTCATTCTAGGTTTTCGCATTTCTTAAAAATCTAAACTTGAACTAGTTCAAATTTATTGTTTAGAAAGTTATAATATATATTATATCATAACAAAGTCGAAAATGATAAATTATTAGTTTCAGTAAAGAAATAATTTTCTTTGCACAGCAATGTATTATAGTGTAAAAATTTCAGAATTGGTATTTTTATGTTAATTGATATTGCTATTGATTGAATCTATTCTTTTTTTGATTAAGAAAATCCTCACGAAAAGATTCATTACTTGTTATATGGCCTCCTATAGGAGGAATAAGTGCAGATTATATAAGACTTTCTTAAATTATCAAATGAGTATTTTATTATGAATAGAAATATGCTTATAAAAATTACTAAATTGGGTGTTAAACAGAAAAGCACCAGTTTAATTTTATATAATTAAATGGATAAAGTAAAAAAAGATTTGTTAGATAAAGATCAATCTGTTTCTCAAAGTCTTCACCCTTCAAGCTTACCTGTTACTACAAATGAATTGAGTCACACTGTTAACTTTGCGGAGGACTGCAACTCGGTTGTCGAGACTTTATCAGTAAAAGGACCGAGAGAAGACTTATTTTTCGAAGATTCTTCTAGAGGGCACAGGAAAAATGAAAACACACTTAGAATGAAACTTTCGAAATTTATGGAGCGTTTCTGGCTAGATGAACTCGATTTTGTGACTATTAGCGAGGAAAAGGAGAAAGTAAGATTGAGCAGATCTTTGTCAACTGAATTAAAACAAAAATATAAGCTTCAATCAGGTAGTTTGTTCAATATTTATAATCCAGCAGGCCTTGCCTAGTTTATAAAATTATTTTAAATAATTGTTAGGTTTCACTAGAGCATTTAACAACCTTAAGTCAAGTCGTAAAAAAAAAATGAGTATGATTCAAGAAAAGGAAAATCAGAGAAGAATCTTCATGCGAAGCAATCTTTCTTTTATTCCTTTGCAGTTTATTGACAAGGAGCTAGAGTTAGAATTCGCTTTTAACAATAATCGCGTTTTCAAATATAGGGCTGCTCTTGTTGCGTTGATTCTTTTTATATTAATTGTCCTAGAACTTACATTTGTTGCAGTGGGAACAGCCCAATCAAAGCATTTTCAAAGTGAAATGAGTGTGGCAACCATAGTCTATGTAATACATGCGAGTATCATGGGAAGTTATATACTTTTGTTTTTTTCTGGGTGGATTAGTTTTTTGAAATTAAGGATGGAGCTATTTACGGTCTTGGTGCTATCAATTAACATCTTTCTTGCCATCTGGATCGCTGTATGGGCAAAATTTACATTATTTTGGAATCATGACTCAAATTACTCAAAAATAATGAATAGTTTTGGTTCAATCAACCAGTCTAATATAGGGTCTTACTCTGATGATATCCTGAAAAGCTTTGATAAAGCACAATATTTGACATTGCTTTATTTTCTAGTAAATGACAGTCTCTTAAGTGCAATTATGGACGTTCAGTTTATAGTTTGCTTAACTGCTATATACTGCTTTCTTCCTTGTCGGACAATCTCAGTTTTAATATATCATACTTTGATTATACTTTCGTTTTTAATACCTCATGTACTTACTGCATTAAGAGTTAAAGAAATGTTATTCGTGTCGTAAGTCGACAATAAATTATTATTGCTATTTCAAACACATTACTACTCCAAATATATAATTCGTAGACTTATCCGATTATTTGGATTGTTTATATTCTCAACATTGGCACTTCTCGGTCGTTTTTTCAATGAAATTAAACAGAGGAGTCTATTTTTTGACTGGATGGTAATGAAAACTTGTTATTTATAATCAACTATTAGCTAGAATTTACTTTTATAAATACAGATTGTGAGGAAAGAGTTGGATAAAATTAATGAGGATGCTCGTCAGAAAAGAAAAAACAAAGGATTTAGTGCTGTGGAACAACTTATAAATATTCTAGAAGAAGTAAATATTTGAGAACCCTTTTTTTTATCTTTTAGTTAAGCATCCTGTGTATTGTCAAATCTGAATATAGATAAAATACCTTCAACTTTGTGCCAAGACTAAATTTCAGAGAAATGCTAGCTTTTTAGAAAACGAACAATCCATAGTATTACTCGATAAGTGAGTTTATAAAGATTTAAAATACTAGCCCTGTTACACAAAGCTTTCATTTTTAGATGCCTCAATGACTTAACAAGCACTGATGACCTTTATTCTTTGGTTTTAGATAAGTCATTAAATCAGGAAGTAAGTAATAGTATTAAAATTGTGTTTCAATAACACTTAGAGCACAAAAGCTTATAATTTAAGTTAAAATTTAAACTTCTACAAATTTTTGTAATCAGTATGTTCGGGCATTTGCTGATGATTATCGGGTTAAACGAAAGACTTCTTTGACAGTAGTTAAAGAGCCAGAAGGTAAAGAATATAATAAGTTCTCAAATAAGGAAATGCTCTATACTAAAGGTATGAAAATCTTGGTAAAAGAATATAAGTTTTTCATTTGTTTTAGCAAAAATTTCAACAGGTAGTAAACAGTTAGAGCAAGATAGAGTCTTAGAAAGTGTTTTCAAGCAGATATACGATAAAGTAAGTGAAAATAAGCATAATATTGTTTCTATGGTAATGAATTATTATTTTCAAAAATTTAATGTATAGTGGGCGCCATATGCTCAAAGAATTGGCAAAGATTGGACATTTGATATCTTATCGGTAAGGATAAAATCTGAATCCAAAAGATAGCCAATAATCAATATATAAATCGAACCAAATAGGTTGGCTTGGAGATAGGGAACCCACTGAAAGCTGTTGGGATTTACCTTCTTAATCAAATTCCTTATCTAAAAGCTAATAAGAACTTGAATGCATTTTTAGAGTCTGTAGAATCTCAATATTTACCTAACCCTTATCACAACAGTACTCATGGAGCAATGGTAAGTAGAATTATCTCGGATTGCTAATTTTTATTTTGAGATTAACAAAAAATATTTTAAAATAGGTTGCTCATCAAACTTCATGCTTATTGGAATTTTTAGGCCTAAAAGACAAGTTAGTCGATTATTAAAAATATAATTATTCAAAAATTTTGTTTTTGATTCTTGTACAGAATTGATCCGTTAGGTTTATCATCTATTTATGTAGCAACTTTATGCCATGATATAGGCCATCCAGGCAGAAATAATGCATTTTTTGTCAATACGCAACAATCAATTGTAAGACCTAATTAGATACAAATACTAGCAGTCTATAAATATTGCATTATATATCCAGGCATTAGTATATAATGACATGTCCGTTTTGGAAAACTTTCATGCCTCATTGACATTCAGTATATTGAAAAGGTAACAAAACATTACTAAAAGATATAAAAAATCTAATCTTCATATTTATAATGATGTAAATATATACTAGACCAGAGCTAAATATCTTTTCTGGAATAAAAGATGAGGTAACTAAAATTATAACCCTATAACTTGAGTATTTCCTAATTATTCGTAATTATTTAATATAGGATTTCAAGGACATACGCAGAAATCTTATAGAAATGATACTAGCAACTGATATGAAGCATCACTTTGATTCAATTTCCAGATTTAGAATCAGACGTGCTTCGAGTGAATTTGACTTTCTGGGAAAATCCGAAGATCGATGGTTCGATAGAAAGCTTTTAATTTACCTTTGATAGACTTGTAGGAATTAAAATATCAATGTTATTTTTAGGCTTGTCATTAAGATGTGTATAAAATGCGCAGATATTGGCCATGGAAGTGTTAAGTGGGAAAATCATTTTGAGTGGTCGTGCAGGTAATTTTGATCATCTATTTGCCATCTGAAGCTAGAAAATCTTTTAAACTTGTTAGGGTGATACAAGAATTTTATATGCAAGGAGATGAGGAGTTGGCCTATAATACCCCTATTTCACCTCTATGCAATCGTGCTAATCATATGGAAATGGCTAAGTCACAAAAAGGCTACCTTGAATTTATTGTATCACCTCTTGTAAATGAACTTCTAGAAATAGAAGAGGAATCATACAATATAGAGTAATATTAATATTAAATTTACGTTTGTTATCACAAGATCTTCATAATTAATTTTTATATTAGGAAAATTCTTGTGAAGAACATTGAGGAAAATAGTCAGAGATGGGAAGAAATAGCTAATAAAAGTTTATCAATAGAATTTCCTAGTTCTGTTGTGGCTTTTAATGACTCAACTTCAAAGGCTTCAAAAGTTGATGTCAAAAAGTTTATAGCGAAATTTCAGAATTAACAGGACTATTCTATTAAATTATTATGTATGCACTGATGAACCAAACTTCTTCTGCTAAAACTTAACATCAAATAGATAAAACAATGTTGCCTTATGATAAGTGTTATAGAAAATTCGTCAACACTCAATGTAAAAATGATCGAATCTGTTGGAGCTAGAAAAAAGGATTTAATTTATAGAAATTTTACTTTTTTATAGGCAAATACTTTAAAATAATTATTTGTATATATTTGAATATATACAACTAATTTAAAATTTAAAGAGTAAATAAAGTGTCAATTTACTGAATTACAATGGAAAGAGTCGATAATTAATAAAAATATATTCAATATTTTTATCTAATTTGTAATCTTTGTTAGGCTTGTCGATTTCAACTGCTGAAAAAATTCCAGGATTTTTTTTTTGGGTCTTGAAAGGTTATGGTTTATAATGTTTCAATTTATTAAGTTTTCAAAATCTTCAAGTCTTCAAGATACTCCTTTAATGAACCATCGTTAAACATCTCATCCAAAATATCGCTTCCACCAAGAAATTCTCCATTTATATAAACTTGTGGTATTGTAGGCCATGAAGAATATTGTTTTATTGCGTTTCGTAGCATATCTGACTTCATGACATCGATATAAGCATATTCATCCAGTCCTAATTTGGATAAAATTTTTATAACCTGTTTTATAATAAATGAGGTTTGTGACATCTGTAGTATTTGGGATGTTTGGGTATGTAATTAGATATTCCCTTACATTGAAAGAAAATCCACACATGGGCTCTTCAGGGCTTCCTTTTATAAAAATTACAACTTTATGAGAGTTTACAATTTCATTTAGTTTACTTCTTGTTTCCTATGCAATAGTATGTACTCTATAGAATATATGAATCGTAAAATGTCATTTCAAATACCTCGCTTATTTTATAATCTTCCTTGTCTGAGAAAAATATATTAGCAAGATAATTAAAATTATGATTCTGATTTTTGTCACAAATATTAAATACAATGTGCAAAAAATTTTGAGATATTTTAATTGTAAAAATTAAGAGAGAAATGATACCGGGAATTTTCATTTGAAATTAAACAATTATTCACGATACGAATAAATCAAAGGGTTAAAAATGCGATAGTGAATAATAATCAAAATAAAAAAGGCCTGTTAAATATAAATGGCGAATACTCTTTTTACAATGTATGGTTATTATCAATGTTATCCCGTTGCTTTCTCAAGTTTAAACTCATATAAGTATGAAAACAACCTTGTGAATTGTCCTTCGAAGTTGTGAATGATTGTCTTTCATTAAAAGATAAGCAATGATTAAATATCCCTTTGTTTTTATTAAGAACATTTGTTATCATAAATCGTTTGGGTGAGTTCAGATCCAGTAGGGCCCACCTCCTGGTATATGTGCTTATATAAAAATTAATTCTTCCACCATGATATTCATTCTTTGGTATATTTTTAAAGTAAGAACTTAAAATATTGTTGTATCTTGTTCTTGTGAACATTATCTTGGGAAAAAAAAGCTCGCAAAATTTAATAAAAAAAATGATTACAAAAATAAACTAACACTATATATAAGTAGAGGCCTACTTTGAGAGGATGTCTGTACACTCTTAGGACTTGCTTTAACTATGTTTTTACACCCTAATTTTTATTTTAACCTCGAGTGATTTATAAGGTATTTGCTATAAGCTCTTGAGCCACGATTTTAGTTTACAAACAATATGATCATTTTAAGTATTTACTGAACATCTCTTGGATTTATTTATGGACTGTTGAACGTTTAAAGATTTATATAAAATGTCAATATCTTATATATAAAGTATAACTCTGTGCTTGTTAATAACATACTAAGATTTATATTTAATCGTCAATAGATTTATATACATAAATAAGTTCATTGTGTCAAAAACCTTAGTTGTATTACCTTGCTTGTAAATTTGTAAATATCTCCCGTTTATTTGTATTTTAGTTTGATTATATATAAATTTCATCAAAATATATCATAAAAGGCATGTTCTTACATCAATAACCAAAACTTTAAAGTAGTATCTTATTTAATTGCTCATTATCATATTTGATTATTATAAAAAAGTACTCTTAATATCCACTCTTTGTCCATATTAAATCGATTCAAATCGACCTCAAAATTTGTTATTATTGTTACATATAAAAATAGAGTTATAAATTAAACTTCTCCTTCATAAGATGAAAGAGAATTACCATTCCATAAAAATTTATTTATTATAATTAATTACAAAGCACGCCCTGATTTAATATGCAAACTCAAATTCGAATCCCTTTAATAAGGTTTAAAGTAATTTTCTAAATATGTAATCCCAAGTTATTAATTTTATGATGTTCAAATTTTTGATACCTTTGGTTTGCCTGGGTTATGATCTATAAAAATCCAATTAATAATATCATCAATTAGTTGATTGGTGCCAGTTTCGTGTGTAAGACAGTGCCAAAATGAGGTTAGCTTCAATAATGTCTTATCTTTGTTTGAGATTTTATTATAAAATTTATCAACTCCCTGATTCCAAAAAATTAAAAAATAATATTGCAAATGTAAATAGATTGATGTTCCCTGAATATTTAAAGGAAATCTATATCGGGGAGGACTTACTTCCATTTCACATTGTGTATCATTCACTGAATGCATAAAAAGAACTCTCAAATGAATTGGGAATATGTGTGCGTCGTTTTGGGTAAGATCTAATCCTTTTATTAGCTCATATGAAAGCCTCATTGCGACTCTTGATGGGTAGGAGACAAGTGGATCCTAAATTGAGTATATTAATAAATCAATTTAATAATTAGAGATAAATAGCTTTTTCAACATATTAAATGGTTGTGTTTTTATTACAAGGTTTCTATTATTTCAAGGCTTATGTTATAAGGAATTTATAAATAAATCCAAGTGTTGATCTTACCAACTCTTTTGCTTTATCAACTAGGGGGTAGAGAATATTCTTTCCAATAGCAGCAACTTTTAAATGAGGGAAATTTTTTGATGCAAAATCCCCAAATCTTAAAAGAATTCGACCTGCTAGTTGTTTTTTAGACTTTTCAAGTGAAAGCATTGAGGATAAACCAATGCATCCAGTGATTGATGGCTGAAATATAGTCTTATTTGGTGAGACTTGCTCCTTCGAGTTAGGGAATATCAAGCTATCTTTATTCAAAGTCAATTGCTCTAGAGTTCGTAATATAATACATCCTCCCATAGAAATACCCATGAGAAATATGGGAGGAAAATAAGCTGGGTTGTTCAAAAATTCGGTTTCTTGTTTAACTACCCTTTTGATATAAGTAATAACATCATTAATCATATCATCGAAAGCCTCTATATTACAGCGTGACTTTTGCCAGCCTTCAGAGAAACCGTGGCCCTGTAAGTCAAGGCCACAGAATGTAATACTATGTTGATTGAAAATTTGGGCCCAACTTCCTTGATATGTGCATAACTGAGGGGACATGTCGTCTGGTAGTGCGTATGGATGACATAGATATTCAAATCTGCAATGTGATTGTATCCCATGGACGGCAATAATGATGGCACCTGGGTCATTCGCCCTCCATTTGTATCCAAATAGTTTTAAGCCTTTAGGATTTGTAAATGTATCATAAATTGGGTCTCCATCATATGGGTACAATGAGGAAATTGTAGAAGGAAGTATCTCATTTTCTTGTGAGTTATGTCCCATTTCTAAAAGTGCTTTTAATTAAGCTAAAAGGGTATCTAAGAGGTTTAAAAATTATTCCCAAATGGTTTTAGCTAGTCTGAAGTGATTCGATCAGGATGACACTTTTGCGTTATTTTATAGAGTTTTTTAATTTTTGTGATTTAAAAGTTTAAGTTAAGCTCAATTTAAATTATCATGCTTTACCAAAAAAATATAAACTTCATGTTATAGAATTGTAATCAAAAAATTACTAAAACCTAAAAAGTTGTGCCTAAATCAAATTTTCATCTGATTGATAACAAACACAACAAGTACCACTAATTTTCACTGATGCAAACATACAAAAATATCACAATTCCTACAGATTCATAAAAGCTACAACTCCTATAAAAACATACACATATACCGAAAATATGGCTAAACATTTGTAACATAAAATAATTTTTTAAGATCTTTATTCAATTCTTACGATTGCAATACGCTGGTTATTTGAAACATCAAATTTAAACTAAATTTAAGTTCTCCAAATGAAAGAAAACTGAAAACTATAAATAACAAATATTTAAATCATAATATCCTTCATAATGGACTTTTTCAAAAATTTCATGTTTTATCTATAAGAATATTTTTACTAGAGCTCATTAAGATAACTCGTTCAAAAATGTTTCACATCATCATCTCTACTGGTGCCAAACAAAACTTATAATGAATTTTAACAAAAAATTAATTTTTTCTAAATTAGTATGAAATTGTGAACCTATAACTATTTCTTTATTGAATTTGATTAAGATTCATATATATGAATATCTGAGAAGGTTTAATCTCGCTATTTTTTTAATAACAATCTCAAAAATGAAACAAAGCTTATACACTTCAAGAGAATTTCAATATAATGTAAGGCATATAAATGTTAAGTATAATCGACATTTAATCAGGAGTAGATAGTTTGTTAATACTCCAAATATGATCTTTGCTTCGAATATTAAAGTAAATCTTCAGAAATAGTTTGCTCAAAATATAAAACTTTAATCTCATTACAGAATTCTCTTAACATCGGAAACTCATCTTAGTCTTCTTCACTGTTTTTAATTGAGCGTATTACTTAATTTAGATAATTAAAGTGCTGATCGAAGTAGCTAAAATGCAATGATAAAATGAATTTCTATCAATAACCAAATTCAATAAGTTGTAAAGACAATTAACATGGCAACCTAAAACTTTTCATTAAAGCTCATTAAAATAATGCAAATGTATATAGGTATATATTCGAAAAATTACCTATTTTCTAAAACAAGATATGCTCATAAAATCTTATTCAATTTTCTATCTAGTTAGTCCTGTCGAAACAATGTGTTGCGCTGTTATACTTGCAAACTATTTCCAGCCAATTTAGATAACATACTTTAATAAAGCACAAAACTTTTTGAGGTAATACCATCAATAGCCTCAATTCTAAAATTCTCAGACCAGCTCTTGGCTGTTTTATATTGATGATTTTCACATAAAAGTACAGCAAAATTGCCTGTTATTTTTACTCAATGATAACATAATATAGTAAAATTTATCGAGAGGTTATGGAATGCAATCACAAATCTCAATAAATTATTCCTTTTGATAAGGACCTCGGAATGAAGAAAAGTGGGGAATCGAACAAACTACAAGAAACATCTCGTCCGAGCAAGAAGCACCGAATCTCCAAACAGTTTCCCTTAGAGAATCTTTTACCATTTCTCTTACGCAAACCCAAGGTCATTCAATTCAAAACTATCCTATTTACTCCTATGATAATATTTCCTCTACGAATAGAATGCCCTTGAATCTGAAAACTTCGTTAAAAGAATTAGAGAAAGGCTTCTCACAGTTGAAAACCACCTCAGAAGGCTACAAACTGAGAGAGATGTCCTCCTTAATGCGCTTTGGGGGTAAATACTTGAAATTTTCCATAGCTTTTTCAATATATTTTTACAAAAATTTCTATGATCTAGGACGCCGACGGAAGATGTTGTTTTGGATTTCCCCAATAACTTATCAGAGACCGTACCTAACAAAGACTCAAACTATAATAGACTGAAAATTGGGGAGGAGTTTTCGATATCGGTGGCAAACAATAACACTGAAAAGGATGAAATGGAAAATAAATCAGCCATACAAGTGAATACTCAAAGTCATGAAGAAAAAAGTATAAAAACACACTAATTATACTGAATTTAGTATCTCTTTTGTATTCAATTCAAACAGTCAATCAATTAAATATATTTATTTTATATTAATAACGTAGGATATTCACGGGATCCAAGTGATACTTCAAAAGAAGCCACACCTTCCGTATGGAATTTTACATCAGGTTTATATAGCTCCTACATTTTCGATTGGAATTTAAAAGAAGATTCAGATAATCTATCACATGAACACACTAAAAGGATTGATTTACAGGACTCAAAATCAAACCCTGAGAGCGATAGAGCAAAACAAACTAAAATTTCTGAAACCACTATAAATGGATTAACATTTGAGACTTTTATATGTCCTCAACTTTGTAGTTTTGAAATACCGAAAGAAATTGAAGAAAATGAAGATTATCATGACCACAGTAACCAAACTAAAACGGCTACAAACCTCAGCTTTGTTATACATCATAATGAACAGAATTTACTAAAGAGAAATTAGTAAGTTTGAATAAATAATCAGATTTCTAAATGAAAAATAAATTCAAGTTTCTCCTAATAAGAATTGAATAATATAACTTAGTTTTGAAATTAAATAATGATTACGTATTTTGAATTCACACACATTTTATATATCACTTTTAAAGCTTACCCGACCTCAATGAAAACAAACTTCAAGATCATGATTTGGATAATTCTGATTTTGGAATTATAAATGAGGTAAAAACAAATGAATTTATATTAATAAGACAACATAATTATAAAAGAAAATTTATAGTTGAAAATAATTTTTATTTTATAATTATCTAGAATCATAAATACACTAACACTATTAGTTCAACTACTAATAAACTATTATCAAAACCAACTACATTTGAAGACACAATTATTAATTGTGATAGCCCAGAAAAACATTCAACCTCAACAACACATCTAAAAGGTAATAAAAGCTATAAAAGAATTTTCAATTATATTAAGAAATTTTTTTTTTTAATTATTTCATAATTTCAGAACAAACCGAATTAAAAACACACACAACATCACAGACACACACACTACCACAGACACACACACTACCACAGACACACACACTACCACAGACACACACACTACCACAGACACACACACTACCACAGACACACACACTACCACACGCACACACATCATTAGGCACACACACACCAATACAACATCTATCACCAACTATAAATATATCAAAACAAACTCTTATATCACCTCAAGTAAATCTAGATAATTTACAATTATTTCCAAAACCTAAGAAATCGAGTAAGAAAAATTATTTTTAATTTTCAATTAAATTTATTATATTAATTCACTACACATATATTTTTATTGTAGTTACACATATATTCGAATTGAAATTAGATTTATTATTATTTATACATTCTAATATATATATATACTTTAAATTTTACTTATCTAATCAGGCATATATGATTCCAAACACACACACACACACACACTTACACAATGTATATTATTTCTTTTTATAGATTAATTATAGAATATATTTTACTAACTTGACTATACATATATTATTTGATCATTAATCACCCACAACACAACACACAGACACCACACAGACAACACACACACATACAATATATATATATATATATATATATACATGTATGTGTGTATAATTAAATTCGATTGAATTTTAGAAAAGAAGAAGAATAGTATGAATTTGAAAACAGATAATACAAATTTTGATTTTAAAATATTTGATTGGAAAAATTTTAGTACTGATTATCTACGTGAATGGATGTCATACTTTGGATTGAAAGTGTGTGTATATTTATATGTGTGTAACTAAGATTATTATTATATGTATATATATATATTGAATAAATGTGTGTAAATAAACTTATAT
>JADHZB010000002.1:0-37407 GCA_015657535.1 Nephromyces sp. MM_2019 | reverse complement strand
TATGAAGAAGGAAATTTAGATATAAATGGGTGTGGTTTTACTTGTATAATAATAAAGTTTCCATTTTTCTTTTGTTTCAAGATTTCGAAAGCTTCATCTGTATAGCTATAAAAAAATTATAAAAATAAGAAAAAAAAACAGTCAATATAAATTGATTTATTATATTTTATATTAAATAATATACCTGGGTGCAATAATTCCATCGCATACTTCTCTCTTTAAATAGTTTGCTAATGTCACATCAACCTCATCTGACACACCTGCAAAATCTCCAAATGAACACATTGCGTCAGAGTTTCTAGCTAATATATAAGCTGAAGCAACTGAGCTATAATTGTCGGCCTTATTAATCTCATAAACCTATATAAATGTGTGTATGTGTATATATAAATACGTAGGAATATATCTACTCAGGTATAGCTAAATATAGATTGATGTATAGAGATATAGATATAGATTGAATTAGAAATATATTAATAGATATAAGGAAATTGATAGATATAGGTATATAGATAGATAGATATAGGTAGGTTGATAGATATAGGTAGATAAATTTGAAGAGATGTAGATGTAGATAAGAAGATATAAAGGTGGTGTAAATTCTGTGTGTAAATTCTGTGTGTAAAAAACTGTGTTGAATAATTTATTTATACCTCTTTTTCAAAGTCAGTTAAACTTCTACCAAGTGCAGCACCAGCAGGGGAACAATGCTTGAAACTTGCAGCGGCTGCTAAGCCACTAGCCTGAAGTAGAATAATTTTATGTGTGTGATAATTGTATTACTTGAATTATCACAGAAATAATAAAATTTTCAAAATTCTTTGGATGACTTTGAAAATTTAGCCCTTATTAATTGAATTAAAAATTATAAGTATATTTACTATCAAAATGTGTGCATGACAAAATGTTTTAGATAAATAATAGAGTGAATAAATGTTAATCAACTTTTAAAAGTGTGATTATTTATAAATTCGAACAATGTACTCTATATAGGTTATATTGTATCAAAAAAATTGTAATATTTTTTATATTGAATTCATACCTCTTTAAGTTCATTTACAAGTTGAAATGATAACAAGGCATCCAAGAAATTGATATAACCAGGTGTACCGTTCAATGATTTGAATGGGAGTCTACCATCTTGAAATAGAGAGTAAATAGCTACAAAAATCATAAAATTGAAAAAGTGTATATTGAATCTTTCTATATTATATTAAGCAACTCACCAGCAGGGGATTGGTGTGGATTACAACCATATTTCAATTTGATTTGTGGATAATATGTTTTATTAACCTCTTCTTTCATAATATCAACTTCATGACTTTCATTCAAGGTTGAATGCATATATTTCTGGATGGAGTCATCATATTGGCTAACTTGTCTGTTAAAAAAGTCATTGACCATATGAAAATAAATATAATATATAACTAGATGTAATACTTGAATGCAATTCCAGCCATTTTTCTCCTAAATATTTGAGATGTGTAGCCTTTATTTTCATCCATTATGTTTTGTAGTTCTTGGTAATTATTTGGGGAGGATACCACGGTGACGTAAGAATTATTTTTAGCAGCGGCTCTTATCATACATGGCCCTGTATAAGATTAAAGTAAATTGGCTTTAAATCATAGGATATATAATTTTATATACCAAATGCAATTAAATTAATCTTATAAGTTACTGTTTAGTATCAAATAGTAAATCGTTAATTAGATGGTATACCTCCAATATCAATATTTTCAATAGCTGTGTTAAATTCCGGGTTTTGTTTTATGGCCTTTTCAAAAGGATATAGGTTCACAATCACTAAATCAATTGGCTTTATATCTTCCTGAATGATTTGGTTTTCTGGTTATTATAAAAGAAAAAAAATATTGGAAAAATGTGTGTAAATTAAAAATTAAACTTAAATTATGCTTTACCATGCTTTGAATTTCCTCTAACATATAAGATGCCACCATAAATCTTTGGGTGAAGCGTCTTCACACGACCATCCAATATCTCATTGGAACCAGTATATTCACTAATCTCTTCAAGTGACTATAAATAGTAAGTTAATAAAATATTTGCAATGATATATAAGGATTTACCACTTATAAAAATAGAGTTAAGTCTTACTTCCTTAGGTATACCAGAATCTTTTAGCTTGATAAATGTACCCCCAGTTGAAAATATCTTGACCCCATGATTAACCAAAAACTTGGCCAATTGTACAATACCTATTTGGTTAATTACAACCACAAAATAGAAATAATTAGAGGGAGAAGCTATTTCGTTAAATTGAAGTTTATAAATAGTAAGTAGAAGGCTTCATTATGATATGTAGCATTAGATATGTAAAATTTATGATTTCAATATCAAATTTAATACCTTCCTTATCAAAGACACTGATAATGGCATTTGAGACCTTCACGAAGTCTGTTGAAGAAGCTTGAAGAGAAGTTAAAACTCTGTGCGAATTGCAATGCATCTTGAATAAAGTTACTAAAAATCTCAAGTCAAATGGCCTCTGATTTCTGTGATAAAATGTATATTATTGGTAAAAATATTATTGAACAATGCTTTAACAAAGGATGAATGATATTGTTGATATTTAAGCGGGTTACAATATACTTTGCTTCGACCTATTATTTAGGTTGATGATTTTTTGACTAAATTTTACTTCATCTAGTTAAAATTTTTTTTAATTCTACAAATAGTTTACGTGAGAATGATATCTCTTTTGTTATGCTTAATTAAGCTTTTGAAATTTTAAACTGTGATAGTAGAGCTTAAACTTACTTAAATGTTACAAGTTTTGAAATGTTATATAGTTGTAATAAATATGTTAGTAGCTTTCTTTGAAATCAAATAAGTCCACAGAGGTAAAAAATAGTATTTACAAGGATTTCTAATTGTTTGGGCCAAGGTTGATATTATTATTATTATTTCTCCTAGCTTGAAAATGAAGACCATCTCCAATGGGCTTTCCAATAGGGAGAAAACAAAACCATAAATTAGGTCCCTATTTTTTAGTGATCTTTATTAGAGTTACATTTGTTACAAATATCGATTACGAAAACTGCTTTTAAATTTTCACTAGTCCCTAAGTCATAGCTCACAGAACCCTATTCATGTTAAAGAAATTGATTAGTAATTCAATTTACTTAGCATTGCATTCACCTTTTCGAAGAATTCTAGGAGTGTTTGATTTGTTGAGGCCAAGCTTTTTTTACGAAAATTTAAAATTTTTTCATTCAATTACTACTGACTCACTATAAATTAAAGATAGTATATGGTATTATAATCCTTAATCAAATTCCTTAATTAAACTCATTAATTAGAATTTAACCTTACATGTCAAGAACTAAAGTTATCGTAACAAGAGCGAAGTTAAAGAACAGGCTCGAAAACTGTATAATTGATATTTAATTGAAAACCTGATTCTCCAGAAAAATTAACTTGCATTAGCATTTCCAGAATGATTTAATTTCACTATTGACATTAATGTTGTGACCCAGACATATGTGCAACTTAGGCAGCAATAAAACAATATAAGTAAGAAGTATTTGTAATTATAAAATCTTGGGGAAAGCAAACATCGGCTACTAATATAAAATTGGTAATTGTATATTACCCAACACAGTTAGCAATCTTTTTGGAGTTATGTAAACTTTTGGTCTCGAAATATTAAGCTTACCCAAGGGCAGTAATGATCCATTTTTAAAACATTCCTTCCCAAAGGTCCACAGTAATGAGCTCTATCAGGTTTATACTTGTTTTCGTATTTACAAAGCCTCAATTGTCCTAATTTGATAATTTTTAAAACTAATTTTATTCATCTGAGCTATACCCGATTTTTTCCTTTCATTTGTTTCTGAAGGACCAGTATGTTTCCACTCATCAGTATCTACGAAAATTTAAATTAAATGCCCTGAAATATCGAAGCATTGAAACCTGGAATCCTTCCAGGGTCAGTTTTATAAGTTTGGTAAAACGAGAATGATAACATAAATGCCAAAAAAAGAGCTAAAAAGTCTTTACTATGCGATGAAAAATACGATTAAAAATCTTTTACTTATACATAGGTCGCGAACTCCTTCTTTGATAGCTTCCTTATCTCTATATTTGTAAAATATATCAAATTGAAGTAGGAAAAAGCAGTGAAACTAATAAAGATATCATTGGATCCAATTAGGGAACAAATTCAATAATTGTTGCTCATGTTATTAAATTGGTTGTAATTTACCTCAAGGTAAGTGAGACAAATTGTTAGCGAAAGTGCAAATGTAAACTGTTAAAATTAATGCTGTTAATAAGATTTTAAAGCTGAAATCAAATCTTACTATAAGAGGTGTTAATCTAAGAAATTCAGCACTTTTATTCGCCATTTTGTTTTATTTGTATATAAAATATATTAGTTCTAATTTCTATCTAATTACTGATAGTAAAAGTAGATTTTATAAACTAGGTGATTAAAATTGTTTAGAAAAAGTTATTTAACTCTCATCACTGTATTTACATTTAGAATTATAAACTATTCTTCATAATCGGCAACTAAGTTTAATGTATTTATGTCTTAATTACTTAGTATGGGAGGCTATGATATTATGTATGTACAATTGATAGTGCGTTTCGAGTCTTAAGAGTTTAAGGGTTTTAAGGATATTAATATAAATTATATAGGCAGATGTCGGGAGATTATGATAATTAAAGTCTCACATTAGCAGTGAATGGTTTACTATGTTTTAAAAAATTGAAGATGAAATTGTTTGGGTTATCTTGTTTCCGTTTTTAGTTGATAACCTGTTAGATAAATTTTCATTAGCATGATGCTATAGCTAACTATAAAACTTTAACTGAATTACCATGTGAAGCGAATCCT
This sequence comes from Nephromyces sp. MM_2019, assembly GCA_015657535.1. NCBI lineage: Eukaryota > Apicomplexa > Aconoidasida > Nephromycida > Nephromyces > Nephromyces sp. MM_2019. The sequence goes on along the minus strand of JADHZB010000002.1, from coordinate 32,543 downwards.
TTTGTTTGATTGTCGAGTGGGTGTGATGGAGAATCCATAAAAGAAGATTGGAAGGGATCTTTTGGCTTATCGTTATCCAATTCCTTGGCTTGTTTCTTCCATTTGCCACAGTTTTCGTTGCAACAAACAAATACTAATGCCATTGCATCATCATTCATTCTTTCAGGTAACTGGAAAAACAAAGCTTCGTGGCCTCCACATGCATCACAGTTATAATCATAGATACGGCCCATTGTTGGGTCTTTCATAAGGTTTTCTGCCACTAAAATATTCTCTCTGATCAAAAATATCAAAACAGTATGACTATGGATATAAATGAATTTTATAAGGAATACTCACTCAGGTCTATTGTTAAAGTTTAGCTGCTCAACGCAATTTTCAAGTGGATTATCTCTGTCTGCATATTTGATTCCGTCACATTGATGGCATATAAATTTCAGCTGTTTAAGTCTAAGATCTTCTTGTGCATACATAAGATTGTTACTGTTAAGTTAAGATCAAGGGGGGTAAAATAATTAGTTCAGTTTCTTAATTTTCAGTATAAATAAAGTATAATTGATAGCATTCGTGAGCTCATGTATTTAATAAAAAATCTTGCCTTACCAGTATGTACAGAAGATCATTTCATTCGACATTTTGAAGGGCTAAAGGGATTATCAGATGATATTAATACTTTGTAACTTGGAGGGCTCATAAATATAACAAAATGAGAAGCAGGTAGATTGAGATTATCAGTTTTATGAAATCACCATAAAATTTCTAAATGCTATTTAAAAACAAAACTGACTATTATCCTTTTTTTGTTAAAGTTTTAATGTATACTCAAAAATTGTTAGCCAACTCTGGTGCTATGTGTTTTTATTCAATGTCTAAATCAATTGTATCATTCCTTTAAAGCTGAAAATAGACTGCCAAAACTTATCTAATAAGCGAGTTGTGTATGCTATTCCAGTTACATTAGCCTTTTTAAGTAGCTGAGCAACCCTGTGTTAAGATAGCATGTAACTACACTAAGAAGTGTGCCAAAAGAGCAGTATCTAGGAACTTAGAACCAACCGTTCATGTTTCTAAATTAAATAAGTGGTACTTTTAAGAATCTGTTTTCAAAATACAGGTATTCACACTGTTTGAGGGCTTTTAAAAATTGATTAGAAAGTTAATCCTAATAAATTTCTATGAAATGTCTAAGCACATGCATCAACTTCTCAGCTATGGCACAGACCCAACACCAATTTATAGACCTTTAGTCAGATTGACGATTAACCTATTTCTAGTACTTTATATAACGAATGAAACACATCAATTGAATCCGGAACTTTCCGAGGGTGTTTACCAAATCAATTCTCTCAACCATCCAATAAAACTTGCTGAGCCCAATAAGGGAATAATTTGGCACATCCCACATTCAGAAAATGGCATAGATGAGCATATTTTAGGGTACCATTCAAATTACCCACGAGTTATTTACATTTGATTTTACCCTATTTATTCTAATTTAATAACACGTTTTCACTTTGAGCAGGCTAAAGCAATAGATGATACTTATGGAACACAATTGTACTATGGAACTACCCGAACTTTTGCAGGAAAATCATTAACTGGAGCGTCAAACCGTCCCATGAAAAAAGAACCAACTAGCACTTCCAGAACTGAGAGTGAAATAATTTAATTACTTATCTTCCCTATTCATATAAAATCTCTAAAGAAATCTCATCTGCCTATGAGCCTCCGCCCGAAAATTTAAGAAAACAGAATCAAGTCATAAGGCCAAGCAGAGCTCAAGAAAACTTAAAATTACTCACGGAACCTGCTAAACCGTCCAAAATCAAGCCATTAAATATGCCAGCTTCTCCAACAAAGCTATTTCAACCACCGGAATCGCCGAATTCAAAGTTTCCTGGTACAGATTAAGTTCTTCACTAGATATAATACCACTTATTCCAGCACCGAAAAGGTCTTTATCTAAAAGATTTTTAAAACTAATAACATTTAACACCATATAGGATCTCAAGTCAAATGGGTAGTAGCATTGCAGGTAGACTTTTAAATAAAACAAATCAACATAAATATTCTAGAAATTTTTTAGGACAACTCAGCAATTTTCAATTAAGGTAATTCGTTCACTTTCAATATTATTTTAAGCGTGACATAAAACCTAGCCTCCCACTATGGGGCATGCCACAATTCAATCTGCCAACATTTGGATTACCCTTGATGGCTGTAAATCTACCTTTTTCTATGAAAGCACCATTACAAGAATCGGCAGACATTGCACAATTGAGTAAGGATGCACCTATGAATGATCCTTATTGCAAACGTGACTTTTCCGGTCCTTGTCCCGCTGGTTTTAATATATTAGCTAAATAGCTCTTATGACTATCATAATTCAATTCAAGGTTGGAATTATATAACTGCAAAGAATATTTGCATTGCACCAAGGTCAGAAGGAAACTAAGCAAATTTCAACTACTAATTGTCATTTAAATTAGAGATTACAAAGGGTCATGCGCACACTTTCTATCAGCCTTAGACTTAGATGCCAAAATGAAATCAGAGTTTTCAGAGGACTGCAAAGGTCTCTAATACATTTTAACATTTTACATTTATCAATTTTAATGGCGCAAAGTTAAATGGCCTTGCTTAGACGATCGCTGCCAAGATTTTGGTGGTGTTGATTATAATGGTTTGATATACAATTAAAGCTTAGAGCAATTTATTACTGCTTAAGTAGTTTCGTGTCCAGGTTTAAATACAAGATAAAACTGATTTGAATCATTGAACTTATTACAGAAAATTGGATTTTTGAAAATGGATGTCAGCCACCCGAGTAGAAAAATAACTTAACTTTATTAGAAATCTTTTAATTGGTAATAAAGGGATTATTCAGGATCCTGCTTAGACATAAAGGCAAAGTTACATACTAATTATTAGTGGTCTCTTACTTTTCGACATAACAGGACTTTTCAAAGATGAATCAAGACCAGAAAGAATTTCTATCCACAACATGTCAAATAGTATGAAATCCTAACTAATTTCTCCCAAACTTTTTAAATCTTTATAGTACTGGCCTTGTAAACACAAAACATGTGGTAATCAAAGAATAGCAATTTAACTACTTTTCATTTGAGGAATTTTTAAGAAAGAGATTATTCACAAACTTGTCCGGAAAGTTAGCTTTATTCTAGCTTTGTTTTAGTATGATTTTAGATTTAATCAAAAGACTGGACATATTCTCAACAAAACTTGAATTGTTTACCTCCGGAAAGCTATAAAAAACGTTGCCCAAACTTATTTGATAATATGCGTGACGCAAGCATTGAAGTAATTGGAAATTTTATTTTATTCTCAAGAAATCTAAAATGATTCTGTCTTAGATTAGGAAAAGCATAGCAGCGGAGTGTTTGGTTAGATGGCCTTGCAGGTTTTAAAGTTTTTTAAATATAAATTTATTTAAACTCAATATTCGAAAGAAGCTCGACGATGACTTGTACTAAGGATTATGATTATGCTAATTGCCCTGTGGTAAAAATCAAGAAGTTGAGAATTATAATTTTTGAAAAATTTTACTTAGGATTGGATAGATGCAGGAAATTACGGACCTTGCACAGCGCCTGATGGTTAAACGACTTTTTATTCTACATTGCAATATATATTGTTTTAGATTATTATTCCTCAAAAAACTGCCCAAGAATCGCTTCATTTAAAGAATTCTCAAAAGATAAGAAAATAAAGTTTGAGAATGACTGCAATGTTTCATGGCCTTGTAAATGTAAATCTAAATTGAAAAAAATAATGAACTCCAATTTTGCAATGAAAATAGCTGATGCGCCGAGGGATTTCAAACAATGTCCAACGAATTGGCTGTTAAAAGGGAGAAAGGATAACCAGACGGTGAGAAAAAGTAAAAAAAGCACACATAGTATTGAACAATAAAAGATTATTTGCGCACCTGGGCAAGAATACCACGGCTTATGTACAAAGCAATTAGAAATCAGTTACAAAGATACTGAGACCATTAATTCAATGGTGTCATTATGCGATGTAAAATCGAATTTTGAAAATTTATAAGATAAATCTTGATATTTAATCAAAAGCTGGATTTTCCCGTATTAGAACCTAATCATTCTAAAGGTAAAGTTGATGGATACTGTCTCTGAATAATCGTTCAAATAAAATACTAATAGACTTTGCAAGTCAACTCCCATCAGGGTCAAAAGGTAAAAATGAATAAATTGTCTTAATAAAGTGCCATTTATGCCCAAAAAAGCAACAACAGCTCACACTCTTGAGTGAAGAATGATAAAAAGATATAAAAGTAGTTATTTAAGCTTTCAAAAGGTTTTTTGAGGATGATTTATCTCTTTATGATATCATCACCTTACCAATTAATTTTAGTAGAAATTGAGTTTAAATTTTGATAAGCTCTAAGACGCACTATTTAGATAATAGTTTTAACGAGTTCACGGCAGCTTCTAAGGAAGTTAAGTAAAAATTCGATTCCTGAAAATTCAATATTTATAAAAAATTTGATCGTCGTTTTAGTGTTTAAAACTTGGAGAGGAATCTAAGAAAACATTGCATTCAGAATAAAAAATATCTCCAAAACCTTTTAATTTAGGATCAGGTAGTATTTTTAAAATTTTCATTGTTTGCTAATCATTTCTAAACTTCTCAACAAAGTCCATGAATAATTATTCTACACTAATTAGAAACATTGCCATAATTTATTGAGATTTCAAATCTTTGGTCATTCATTTCATGTATACTAATTAAGTACTTAGTTACGATAATGATAAATCATATTCAGTTCATAAATATTGTACACTTGCAGAGTTTATAGAACTAGGATTACAAGTTTAGTAGAAATTTACTTTTTTCTACCTTTATACATCTCTAAAGTTAGCTACCTGTGGTCTTAAATAAATTCAACCTATACTAATTATTAAATGCACAATTTCACTATAGCCAATGCTCCCGTGATTAGTCTGACTAATCTTCGCACCAAATATTGTAATAGAAATAAATTAAATCAAGTAAATTAGTAGTAGCGGCTGCACAATTTCACTATAGTCATTGCTCCCATGATTAGTCTGACTAATCTTCGCATCAAATGCTGTAATAGAAATAAATTAAATATAGTCAATTAGCAGTGGCGGTTGCTAGTGATTGAGCCAGAAAAATAGGTAAAGATAGAAAGTGTCTTTATGTTGTTAAAGTCGAAATTTACAACCCAACAAGAGGGCAAATTTTGAAGAGAAATGAGGGCTCAGTTATAAGTATAGAATCATAGCTTAATTATGACTGGCTAACTCCTTACAATGTTACAAATACATTCGCAAAAGCAGATGGAAGCGAGCTTTGTATTACAAGATAAACTTTTAGCCACATTATATTGACCTTTTTAACACTCTGTATGTATGATATTTGACATAGCAATCAATTGGCAGGTTGCTTTTGAGCTAGTATAGAGCTGCTAATACCTAAGCTGATACAGATATAATCATATAGATTACTACCTAGACGGAGCTGGTGAGCATTCTGACTTGTACAAAAATGAAATTAGAGTTATAATTCCTACTTGGTGTACTGCTTCCTACCCTAATTAGGATCCATCCCCAACCGAGTATGATAAAAATTAGCCCATTAGCAATGGCTTGATGAGTATGGATAGGTTAAAATAATAAATTTTATGTACAATTTAATTTGTAATTGCTTGATTTTTAATCCTTTCTACTTAAGTGAATTTAGTAAAATAATGCTGAGGTAGTAAATTATATAATCAATATGTGAAACCTTAAGTAAATCATAATCTGGTAACAACTTTACGATGGAGTTTGACTTTAAAAATTTATCGACTTTGTTTTCACTTATACTTATTGCTCTCTCAACTTCTACATTTAGCTTAACTACACCGAAAGTGATAAAAACAGAACTCAACTCAAGAGAATGGGCTACCCACTTTCAAAACAAGCTAAACCAACTTAGATTTCAAAATTTACAAAGTAATATCACACCTTCTGAGAATTCAAGGCAAAGACTAGGAAATTTAAAAGCTGAATCAGATAGTCACAACAACTGTACTTCTAGATGTACAAATTTTATATACAGTGGACCTTTTAATCTCCTGTTTCAATTTCCTCCACCAGTGTATAATAGATTCACATTCCTTAGTCCTTTAAATCCTATAGGATACCAAGAAATCACAAACCGATCCTATTCGCAGAAACGGTCAGATCTATAATTATTTACCTCTAACAAAATTATACGACATACCTATTTATAGAATCAAACACATAAGAAGTCAATCCTATTTAAACCCTTCATAACTCTTTTTATTAGAATCAATTTATTATCCAAGGTCAATAGCAAGATCCTAACCCATGATTACAATTATAAAGTAGAACCACAAAAAATTGGCCCTGAATCTAACTATTTTGGAATTATAGGTGATTTTAATATTGAGAATACCGATTCACTTGAAGACTTGAGGAAAGATATTTTCATCCCACCGAGTTTTGAAACTGACATATCTTCCGAAAGTAGATTTGTGCCCAAAAATTTTGTGGCACCACGCCCTTTAAAAGTAAACCAACAATCTTCAAATTTCCAATAAACTGCTAAATTGTATGTATATTACTACAGAATTCACCAGTTATCACAACCCTTTCGAATAGTGGTTGGACCAAAAGACAAATCGACAGTTGGGACTCCTCACGCAATAAAATATACTCATTTAAAACCCCTAATGAGGTTAACCGTCAAATCTATTGGGAATACCTACTTAAAGTCGTCCAACTTGACGATGCATATTATCCTAAACCTAATAATAATGAAGCAGATGATCCATTGGCAACTAATGACAAAGAGTCCGATATGATCCATTCAGTTTCACCTATTTTAAAACTTCCTGATACTCAACAATACTTTGAATGGTCTGTAAGATTGTTGAATAATATTTTGTATTTTGTATAGCGAAGCTATTTCTTTTTATTTGTTTGATAAAACAGGAAAACATTAAACAGAATAGGAGCAAAAGCTTGCCGTGATATTCCCACCCCACAAAGAAAGCTCGAAGCCTGGAGACAGCAAAATAATCTTATAGAATTCTACAAGATGGCTTTTGATGACTCTATTTCTAAATCTGATATCCCCAAAGAATTTTTGGACCAATATATTATGGATGAAGCATCATCAGTCATAGTCTTAAGAGATGGAATTGTTGACACGAAATTATCTCGTAACATTAGCTCAGAACAAAATACCACCTCAGAAGTATTTTATGGAAGTGCAACTTCACTCACCATTCCAGAAGATCGCTATTTCATCAATGAACAATTATATTGGATACCAGAATACTCAAACTATTACAAAGTAAATTCCCAACAATTTCACAGAGGACAGGTAGGTCTATTATTTAACAATTGAAAACATCTTTCTTTTTTCTATTATATTTTTGAATTTACATTCTGGTTACCTATTTTCTCAGATTGGTTCTACCTCACGTAAATATGATAACGATGTACCAGTTTATGATTACCGCAAACTCGATTTTGGCATGGCAAAATTCACAGCTCTTAACCAGGCGGGCTTAAAAGACACAGGGATTATTATAATCAATCCCAACGTTACTATCGATAAACCTATCCAAATCCTTGAGATTTCAACTACAAAAGATGATAACAAAGCTAGCTATGGTAAAGTATCTCATCCTCTAACTAATCCAAGAACCATTATATGGCTAAAGAGTGGCTCTAGCGCTCATATTCAACAAACACATATAAGTTATGGCTTTGGACCAAGCACTGTTAACTCTGTAACACGACTAGTACTCGAGGAAAATGCCCACCTCAAGCACCATTATGTACAGGTACAGATCTTGATAATATGATAGTAGCTTTATAAAGAGACGCAAATTAACTAAGAAATCAATATATTTCAGGAACTAAGTAATCAGACATGGCATTGGGAAAATATCAGCCTCAACAATGGAAAGCATGGTCATTATGATTTCAAAAGTATACAAATTGGTGCTAAAAGTTCACGCGTAAACCTACAAGTAAACAATAAAAAGAGATGAAATATCGGATAAATTCATTACTTTCTTAGCTTCGTAAATTAATCACAATTATTTTTGATTCCTCAGGTTGAAGGAAATGAATCTTCAGAACAACAAATACTAAGTCTTGGCCTTCCTAATAATACTCAGACTATGTCATCTTATCAAATGTTTCATCACGAGCACCCTAATATGACTACTGAACAAAAGTTTAAATACCTCTTAGCAGATAAAGGTATTTAATTGATTTTTATTTGATGTTTAATAATACTTAATTTTGGAACGATTTCTCTTATCTTGGAACTTAATTTATTATTATTTTAAAATCCTTATCATAAGAAAATCCACTCTAAAGATATCAAAATTTTAATTTCAAGGTCAAGGGCTTTGGAGAGGCCGAGTACGAATTGAAACGGGAGGACTAGGTGCGAAAGCCACTACTTTATGTAGAGCAGTATTACTTAATCAAGGTGTGGAATGTATAACAATCCCAACCCTTGAAATCATACAGAAGGATGTCCAACAGGTGAATATTATTTCTTGAGTTATATCCAACTTTGCACACTCTTTAACCACTAAAACTTGGTTTTTGTTTTATATAGGCAAGCCATGGAGCTGCCATCAGTGATTTAGAAGAAGAACCAATTTTCTTCCTACGTACTCGAGGAATTGATGAGAGTATTGCTAGATATATCCTCATGAAGGTACTCTAAACATTCCTACTATCAAAAATTTTTATTTAATATTTTTTTCATCCTGCATCAAATAGGCTTTCACTGAAGAAGTCTCTGACGATTTCAAAGACACCAAGTTAAAGTCTAGAATAGCAAAGAAATTAAAGCGAATGGTACCTAAGCACATATCAAATGCGGCAAAAAGATATGAAAATTAAAACCATCACAATGGAAACAACCAATAACTGATCTAAACAAAAGAAATCTTTAACTCTTCCAGCCACTTTTATCTCACGGAATACCGAGCCAGTTTTTAAATTGTAGATTTTTTGTTCGGAGAATGGCACTTTTAGCTGCTTTCCTTTCTTTCTCATTAATCAATACCCCTTTTTTGTATATTTTATTTCTTCAAATTTGAATTAAACTATTTTATCAAAATATTAGTTGCATCGCAAAAAATTTGAAATTATTTATTGACTATTAATAATACAAATATAACTACTGATTTTGTAAAATGCAAGTACACCTAAAGGAATTAAAATTAAATTTACTTCTACAGCATTTATGAGTTATTCTAGTTTTTACATACATCGAATGAATAAGACTTCTTATTATTTATTTTCGGAATTTTTTAATTTAAATATGTTTTATAGATATGTTTCTTAATGCGTTTTGGACAAACACATAACAAGTATCAAGATAAAATGAAAAGAATACTCTTAAACTTCAAATGGTTAAACTGAGCTTGTTTAGCTCGATCCTTTACCTAATAAGCACACTGCATCGTTATGGTTTTAATAAGATCCTGAACGAAACCTGGAAGAGAATCCCTTATAATAACCCAAAAGAAAAGTGGACTTATCTAGAGTGTTATAAACAATACGCACTAAGAGCTAAATTCAAAATTCGAATGTGATGTTAACCATTTTTATGGCAACACAACAATTCGGAGATTAGGAGTTTACCCTAGTTTTTAAAGGCTACTAAAAATACTAGCTTGTTGGAAATTCTGATAGTATTTTATCTTTACTTAGCTTTACCTGTACGAAAACAGTTGCTAATTTTCGTCAGCTAGCTAATTATTCCAGATAGTGTAGCTTGAGCTTTAAACTTAAGTTGATCACGAACTATATAAATCACTACTATAGCTAGATTAGCCTAAAACCTCTACAGTCTCTAAGGACGAATGATTGAAGCACGTAAAAAACTCGGATTATCAATTAATGAATATGATAAATATACAAATACCTCAAATATATTATAAAAAGAATCTTAATAACAACAATTAACCCAAAATTTTTTGAATGACCACTTATACTTGACATTTAGCATAACACAAATACTCAAGCTTACCTCAAGATACCAAACCAATCGAAACATAACTAAGCATAATACTCATCATATAACATATTCCAGTATAACATATGAATCAAAATTATAGTTACACACTCCAAGATACAATACGAATCAAATAATAGCATTACAAGGTTGATAAATAATGATTAATGCCATTTCAATTTTCACTAAAGGAGGTGTTGTCCTCTGGTCTTATTACTTCATCAAACTGAAAGGAAACCCTATTGACAGTCTAATCAAAACAGTTCTTCTAGAGGTAAATGATCCACCAAAGGACACTTGCTTGCCATCGTAGCAGCATATTTATGAGTATTAAATTGAGATAGACCCTAATTTTTTTATGAAGAGAAATCCCATGATTAGCTAAGTTATGATTATGCATTCTGACCTGTTTCACAATTTCAGGAACGCACTTCCCAAGCATTTGCTTACATAGCACCTTTTAATCTTAAATGGAAGCTTTTGAATGACCTTAACCTCATTTTAGTTGTTGTATATCAAGGTTTTCAGCAGCTTGTGCAGCTTGACTCGTTCCTTGATACTGTGGCCTCGGAATTCTTAATTGCAGCTGGAGGAAAGTCAGGTAATAAGTTTACTCTCAAGCTTTAGAGACTAATACTGAATATTCGATTTACATTTTATTTATTTCAGCCATTAAAATCGGAAAGGACTACTCCTCATTTAATGAGAAATTTTTGAAAATTATGAGAAAATTAGAGCAGCCCAAAGCTCATTCTAAGGATCCATTTACAGATGAGTTTCCAGAGCCTAGAAAGTCCCAGCTTAATGGCCAAAACCATCTAGATTTTGGAGAAAGTTTGCAAAGAAAGAGCTCATCAATCACATCTGCAGATAAGGATGAATCTATTGACAGTGATAATGATGACGATTATGCTTTTAAAAACTATAGCACCGACTCAACAGAACTAATCGAACCGAAAGCTACTAATCCAGATACTGTTCAACCAAAATACAAATTCATGCCTAAGGCTCGAAAGGGTAACCTTCCTGCTTTTTTTGTTTGTCATGATACTTACAAAATCTGATTACATTCACTTTTTATTTTTATGTTTCAGAAAAGAAGAAAAAGCATGATCCAAAAGAAAAAAAACCTGAGAAGGTGAATTACGTTATTAAATATACCTGAATACGATATAGGATTCCATTAAACTATATATGCAGACTGGTACAACATGGGAACTTCTCAATAATAAAATCACAGTTCGAGATATTAATATATATGACAAATCAAAGAATAAGGATCATAAAAAATCTCCCACTATTGAATATAAACCCTCTAATGTTGATTTCACTGAGTCTGAATCAGGTTATTTTTTAATTTTAGAAATAGAACATATTTAATCATACATGAATTTATAGAAGAATCTTCTACAGAGTCAGAAAAATCTTTTGAACCTAGAGCAACGAAATCAAATCCTTCAAAGTTAACTAATTTTTTTAACTCTGTAAGCTCCGCTGTTAAGAATTTCACAGGTTGGTTACATCCTTTTTTAATTGGCTATTAATAAATTAAAAAATGTATCATAGTATATCTTATTGATTGATCATTAATTACAACAGTTTTTTATGCTTTTTATAGAATATTAATCTCAAAATTATACTTTATTATCAAGCATCACCATTGATTATGTTTATTACACGTTTGTCACAAATATAGTGATTATATTTGAATATTGACCTTGCTAATCAATTAAAATTTCAATCATTTTCAAAATTTCATAAGATTTATTAATCTCTCTCTAATTCAGGAAATATGGTTTTGACTGAAAATGAGTTAGAGAAACCACTTGCCGATTTTAAATCAGCTTTAATGGCCAAAAATGTTGCCGAAGAAATAGCAGAAATGGTCACAAGCTCTGTCAAATCTTCATTAATTGGTGATAAATCTACTTCCTTCACATCGGCACGACAAATGGTTAAAGGAGCTTTGACAGATGCCATACAAACGATTTTGACCCCTAAAAAGTTAGTACATAGAATTTAGACATTTTTCAGAACCAAAACATATCTTACAACCCTAAAATCTTAACACTGATTTCTTGTTGGGTTACTTATACAGACATTTGACATGATTTTTTATTATATTTTTTAAGGTCAATTGATGTTCTACAAGCTGCATTGGAATCCAAACAGAAAGGAAAAGTTTACTCAATGGTGTTTTTAGGTGTTAATGGTGTTGGGAAATCAACAAATCTAGCTAAAGTTTGCTATTATCTAAAAAAAGTGATTTAAGTTATCTCTCATTTATAACTTTTATTATTATATAAGTTCTTAATATTACAGAAAGGAGGATTGAAAGTTATGATTGTAGCTTGTGACACATTCAGATCTGGTGCTGTTGAACAATTAAAACATCATGCCAAGTAAGAAAAAATAATAACATAACAAGCTTCATCATGAATTTCCCCTTTTTTATATAATTAGATGCCTCGATGTCTCTCTCTTTGAAAGAGGCTATGGTAAAGATGCTGCACATATTGCTCAAGAAGGATTGAGACATGCTTATGAAAATGGATTTGATGTTGTTCTAATTGACACTGCTGGACGTATGCAGGTAAAATAATTAAACGCTTAAAATTCATGTTAACTTAAATATATATACATCCATATTATTTCAAAGGATAATATGCCTTTGATGCGCTCTCTTGGTAAACTTATTGCCCTTAATAATCCCGATTTGATTTTATTCGTTGGAGAAGCATTAGTTGGAAATGATGGTGTAGACCAAATAAAGAAGTTCAACCAATGTTTAATAGATATGTCTACAGTTAGTTGATTTAAAATGACATATGCAATTCTATTAAACCAAGTTTATAAAATAAAATATTTCATATAGGTTACGAATTCACGCAAGATTGATGGAATTTTACTAACCAAATTTGACACAGTAGACGATAAGGTAACTCTATTGAAATTCTTTATTAGCATATCTTGTAATCAAAACATCAATTAAACGACGAAAACATATCCTCCAAAATATTAAATCTACTCCTTAAACTGAAAAGTATCAAATCAACTCGAAACTAACAATAAATTAGATAACACACAGAACTCAATTTTACAATTTTCAACTTAACATGTTACTAGGTTGGAGCTGCCTTATCGATGGTATACATAACTGGACAACCTATTGTTTTCATAGGAGTTGGACAAAAATACACTGACCTGAAAAAGTTGAAGGTAAACAAATCAAGTTGTTTTTATGCTTTTATGAAATTTTATAAAAATATTTTCTAGGCAAAAACTTGCGTAAAGGCTCTTATTGATTAACATTAAGATGTCAAATTTTTTGTAAATAAAGAAGTCCTTATTTTTATCTTTTAAACTAAATTACTTTTTTATTATATTAACTTTTTATATTATACCATAGAAATTATATATAATAAAGAAATGTTGTAAAAATATCGAACCCATATCCTCACCCCGATTTATAAACAATATAATCAATATTTAATTTTATGGGTGGTAGAATAAGATTTTTGAGAAAAGTAAAAATTTAAACGTTTTACAAATAAAAAGGTTAATAAAATTGTACATGAAAATTTTCATTTGGTGTTGAGTTATTATATATTCCTCTTTACTACCGAATTTATGCAATTATAATCATATAATTTGAAAGAACTATAATTATTAGATCGGTGATAATGTTTTATAAGATAATTTTTTTTAATCCTAAATTGACACGGAATTGATCATGGAACCCAAACACTGAATAATATTGTTTGTTAAAATTGTAGAAACATCATTTTCTAGATGTTTTTTTGCATCAAGTTTTCCAACATTAGAAACAACTAATTCTTCAGATGTCTTCTTTAGTTCTTCTTGTATCATCTTGTTGTATTTTTGACTGAGGTCTTTGATTGAAGAGACCAGCTTACAATTGGATTCACAATGTAAGTCGTAACCCTAGTTTTGAGAAATCAAGGAGTCAGTTTGAAAAACAAATTATAGCGTTTTTTAATTGTTTACCTGTACTTTCAAAGGATCAGACCATTTTTGCTTGTTCAAATTGAGTAACATTGCCTGTTCTAATTCATTCATTCTGTAATTTACTGTAATTGAATAATAATTTCTGTTAAGTCCATGAACCAAGGCTGTCATAGTAGGTTTCTGTAGTTGACCAATATTGCTCGTTGTTTGGCGTGGTTCTTTACCTGAGGAATGATCATAATATAAAAATTTGTTTTCCTAGTTTAGCTGTAATATTTTAATCATTAATTAAATTAAGTTTACCAAACATGATTTGTTGTTGATTAATAAGTCTAAAGCAATCAATTACAACCTTCCCCTTGACAGATTGAATAGGATCAACAACAATTCCAACAGCCCTAGGAGTTAGTTGCTCGAAGCTTTGTTGTGTGTTTACGTCAGTTCCTAGATAAAAGTTAATAATTAGTAATGTTTTCTTCATTTATATATAAATTGAGGGATATTTGGTACCTGAAAACCAACAGCCAAAGCCAGGGTGAGAATGGTACCATCCGACAACGATCTCGTGTCTACCAGTCCTACTAAGCTGATCAACCATTTCAGTTTGGTACACATGATCAACGACTTCAACGCTCACAGTGTTACCTTTGAAAAGATTATTCGTATTGGTTACGGGGAAAAATAAAATATCAAATTATACTTACCCAGCTGTGGCATAGAAAAAACATCAACTACATTGATTGTATAATCATCGACGAATTGGCCTAAAAGTAATCCCATAACTTCCATAGGAACACCAGCCTTCAAATACATTTATTATAAAGGTAATTTGCAAAGTTGACTTAATTAAGGTAAAAAATATAAATTTCATAAAATATTTATATACATGGATGATTCAGGAATATCATCTAAGATGTTCACACATGGATAATGTACAAATTTCATGCAAGGAGTTTATTTATTCATATATACTTCAGGTAAAGAGTTTATATCTTATGTCTAACGAGTGTGTATGTTTCAGCAATCTTACCCTTCCATGTTTCAGCATTTTGAGAAGGGCGAGTGAGGAGATATAAACTTGTTCTGAAGTGTCTGCAAGGTTTGAATCATTTGAGCCACCAGGGTTCATACCTCCCCCCATATTTGAAAAGAAGCCTTGTAAGTAGTTCGCCATTTTGTAAGGTTAGGGATAATAATTAAAAGGAAGAGATTAAGTGTAGATTATAAGAGTGTCTTAAGAGGCTTAATTAGCTTCTTGAGTATTCATAAATTTATAAATTTACTAAGAGATAGAGGTAAATGTAAAAGTAATTTGGGACCTAAACGATAAAATTTATTTAATGGGAATGTTTGAATTGCACAAAAGCGTAGCATACTAATTGAGATATAAAATCTATATAAATTAGCATATAAACTAACTTGAAGCCAGATATATATATATAGCATTTACATGTCTGCAATGACGTGTTCAAGGCTTATGCTTAGCAGGTAGAACCTTTGCTAATTAAATGAACAAAACAAGGTGTAATAGCAAACTAAAACTTTACAGTGCCAACCTTTTGACAATTATGCAAGTGTTCAGTAATGTTTAGCTGTGTCGAAGCTGTTTATAATTTACACTGCTAACAGCATGAGTATTAAATTATATGTTTACATAACAAATAGTTTCTTATCTACGAGTAATCACAGTACATCTATGAGACTTTAGCAAGCAAAATGTCAAGTTGGCTTATGTAATGTAACTTTAACGATTCAGTTCTGTATATAAATTCAAAGATTCAAACACAAGCTTAGCATGGCTAGAAAAACAAGACCTTATGGCAATCTTTGCACTCTTAGATTTTGCTTGCAAGGGATTAGTTGATCAATGAAAGCTTCTATTGTAGAAAACATACTAAAAGCTACATATAGCTGATTTAATTAGGAGGTAGAGCTTAAATTTTTTATTTGATTCAAGGATGATATTTCTTAAGTCTGCTTTATTTACTAGCATAAAAACTTTTATGTGGAACGAATCAATTAAAAATGTCTATGTACTTGTATTGATATTTTAACATTTTCACTTTTCCAAGTTACACAGTTTTGTGATGGTCCTATGTTTAGTTCAAACATTAGAAAGAAAATAAAAATGGAAATTCAAGCTCCAATCAGTAAATTCAGAATTCAAACAATAATAAAATTTTGGGGTATATCACTAATTGTACCTACCTACTGATTATCTAACATTAATTATGAATAGACTTAAAAGTTATAAATCATATATTACTTACTCAAGGTGTAATCTACTTCTAGTACTTGCACAAAAAGTTATAATAGTGGTTAGTTTTGCAAAATACCTTGAGAGATGTAAAATAATTATTGCTTTTAGTACCTATCAATCCAGAAATTATAATACTAGACAAATAAAATTTATAAAAACATAAATCCTACACTAAATTTAAATAAGGCTACCCTTAAATCTTACTCATAGGAGTTTACTGTTTGTTCAAATCTATAGGAAGGCACCACATTATGCTTTAATAATATCAAATTTGAGCTTTAATGGCTTGCTAGTACTCAATTACCAATGAAATTAAAGAATTTAAGCACATTTCATCAATCTAGAATAGTAAAAATTTTTTTTTTTTTCATTATTTAAACTAATTTCTAGGATAATTATCTTAAAATATCAATACAGACAGTAGCATGCATATGAATTTAATCTTTTTCCTAGTATCACTAGAGGCACTCATACTCTTAGATTTCCATTATTATGTTAATCCAGGGCATTAGTAATACTTAATGGTATTCAGGCTTACATTTGCTTCAATAACTCTTTAGCTATTCAAGTAGCTTCAAATTATTTTTATATACATCTTGTCAAATAATGAGTAGATTCATTTGAATTTTCTTGCCAACGTTCCTTCGCAAGATGCAAATAAGGTTTTATAATACCTCATTTTAAATATATTACGCAAGGATGAAGAATCTAGAAAAATTTCCAAGGTCCAGGCCTGAGCCAAGACTCGTTGAAAATAGTAAGTCAAGAGTAACATAATAGGTTTAAAGAAGGCTAAATAAGGTGTTTTTCATTAGTCCTTGACGAGCAAGAAGATAAAGTTAAACATTACTTCAAGTTATACTCACTAGAAAAGAAAAATAAGATGAAATTAGAGCAATATAACTATTGGCTTCAACAAGGTAATAATTTTTACTATCATCCAACTGCAAAATAGGGCTAATTTTATTTCAAAATTTATAATTATGTAGAGCTAAAGACATTCCAGAACGAGAGGACTGAGTTAGAAAAATATATTGATAAGCTTGAAGGTAAATTCGCAATGATAAAAAGTGGTCCTAATAACTTGCTGGATCAAATCCAAAGGCTAGATTTGATATATCTTCAGCTAGATACACTTGTGCAATCACTTGCAGGTAAACTTGAGCTTAATAAATCATAAGTTGCTGTACTAGAAAATCATTCGTGTAGGTATTTGCAATAAAATCATATTTGATCAACCAAATAAGGAAGAGAGTGTTCAAATAATTCTAGATTATCTATTCCCATGCCGAGCTTTGGATTCACGTCTTAATAGTAAGAAATCTAATTTGCACTGAGATTCTAATGTCTGAATGAAATTTGTGTTCCATTAAAGCATTACACGGGCTAATTTACTACAATAAAATTGGTGAAAAGGGCCTAAAACCTGATACTCCGCCTGTGCCACCAACTCCTTTGAATAAACTTCCAGGTTTATAATTAATATCGTTTATAAAATATATTTCATTAGTTTTAATAATTCTTAAAAAATTAATTAGATGATTCGTCAAGCCCATGGATTAGCTCTAAACTTTCTGAACAAGCTAATTTGCCTAGTACTGGTCCTACAATTCCTAGTCAATTCGAAAAAAACTTGGAAAAGCCAATTTATCCAAACAAGACAGAAGATACCTCAAAATCTTATATAAAACAGAAGGAAACAAGCCTTAAACCAACTGGTGAGTTAACTTTGATTTCAAATTAGGATGCTAGTTCGGATATTAGTTTTACAAAAATAGATACAGATTCCAAAAGGTCGTCAGTTACGGATTCTAAAAGCACCTCACTTAGAGGTTTTGAACTCGCTGTGCATACTGTAGACCAATTTAAAAGGCCATATAAATCTAAAACTAAAGAGTTATGCTGTGTATTAAGGTTAAATTATTTATTAAAAGAGACTTCAATAGTTCATTTTTGATAATTAAATTTTAATATTTAGATATGATCATGAAAAGGCTGAAGAGGTGTTTTCAGAATCTTTAAGGAAAACCAAAAGCTATCAGGTTTGAAACTAAGAATAGATAATTAATAATGTTTATTTAACATCAATACTTTTCAGTCCAAAACTATTCTTGGTAAAGAAAGAGTCGAGTTCAATGAATCAATCAAAATTGATACTTTGCCTCCGAAAGTATCAGGAGTTATTCCCAAATTTCTTGTTGATTTATATGATGGAGATTCTATTCCGGTTATTTATCTCTTCATAAACATTTGAGAGCTATTATAGTTTATTAATAAATTTTCTACTTTTAGTCTGTAAAAGTTGGTTCTGTGTCCATAAGTTTTGACGATAGTAAATATCTCAAATCGAAACAGGAATGGTACTAAATATAGAGTTGTATTATAGTTTATGAAACTATCAAATTTGTTTTCATATTCAGGGATATTAAAGATGACATTAGTAAAGCAAAAATTGGTAATTTAATAAGGGAGAAACTATTATATATTGTTCTTATTATATGTATATTAATTCTGCTTTAGGTTCCTTGATACTAACTTTTAAGCCAATTCCAGAGTAAGATAATTTTAAATTTCAAAATAATATTAGTTTATAGTTAAATAAATTGGTAAACTCAATGTTTATAGATCAGCTAGAATGCCCGCTCAAGTTATAAGCGAAAAAGAGAAACGAACAGCGGTTGCACCAGCCGAACCATCTAAGAGTAGTGCAAAGGTTGAGCCTCAAAAAGAGAAAGAACCTGAAAAAGAAATTGAG
The DNA here is from genome assembly GCA_015657535.1 of Nephromyces sp. MM_2019. Taxonomy (NCBI): domain Eukaryota; phylum Apicomplexa; class Aconoidasida; order Nephromycida; genus Nephromyces; species Nephromyces sp. MM_2019. Next base: position 13,491 of record JADHZB010000002.1, on the reverse strand, counting down.
GCAAAATCTCAGGTTGTAATCAAGAAGCCATTGCTATTCAAAAAACAAGTTGAAATTAAAAAGCAAGAAAATTCAGTGCCAAAAGCTGATATAAAACCAGCCAGTGAAGAGCCCAAAAGTTTATCAAGTTCAACTCCTAAAATTTCAGAAAAAACTCCAGAAGGAATTGAAAATGGAAAAGCTATGTCAAAGCCACCTGAGGAAACAAGTGTTTCAAATGTTAGCATGAGCACAGATGTTGTACCTAAAAGTGTTGTAACTCCAGACGAAGCGGATCAAAAAGCTAAAGGACCGGACTCAACCATAGAGCCTGTAGCCAAAAAGTTAGGACCCGTAGCTAAAAAGTTAGAACCCGTAGTAAAGACTCCAGTACTTGTTGCAAAAGAGGTGGAACCTAGCAAAGACGCCGAACCTGTAGCTAAAACCCAAGATGAAGTTGCAAAAGCAAAAAAATTCTCACCTTCAGTTCCTAAAAAAGGGCCCCTTACTCAAAAGGTCCCTCCAAAACAATTAGACGAAGCAAAAGTAGGTGGGGAAATGCAGAAGCCTAAGGAAGCTCCTAAAGAGGTTCCAAGTGATGCTAGTAAAGCTACTATCATGTCAGCTCCTGTACCTAAGAAAGTAGGCTTGGGAATGCCTGGCTCACCAAAAAAAGTAAGCTTAATTAGTAAATCTCATTGTAAGAAATTCTAGAAACAAATTCTACAAAACAGGAAACCAATTCTGCACCTATTCCTAAGGAGCCAACTACTGGGGAATTGCCCAAGCTAAAAGCCAAAGCTCCGGTTGTTAGTATATTGGAAGGAACTCCACAATTAAATTCACCGCCACCTATCATAAAGAAGCCAGTTTTGCCCCAAATTAAGAAGCCGGAATTATCAAAAAAAATACTAATAAAAAAGCAGTTATTGTTACCAAAATTAAATGATTCTTGATCAAATACCATGTTCCTTAATAAAATACTATCAACGCTTTATCTTTTGATGGAATAACATTTGAGTTTCTAGCTTATAAAGCTTCTTGAATTTTTTTCAAAGATAGAAAATGTTTAGTCACTACCAATAGAAAGAGTGTTAAACTCCAATAAATCATAGTTATCTAGCTTGCCGAATTTTTTTCTGGAACGTAAAGAGCACAAAGTGCATCTAAACTTATTAGATCTGACATGTAAATATTTTGAAAAGTAAATCGTAAGTTTATTTCTAGGCTGACTTCTAGTGTAATACTTTGATTTATCTAAAATTAAAATAAAGAGTTGTACCTAATTTTAAATTAGTGGGTTAGGAAAAAAAGTCACGTCACAATATATCTCAAGGCCTACTGAAAATTAGTCTATTCTAATATAACTAAATTTTAGAAAGATGATCTCAATTTTATTTTGAATTTCAACTATAAATTCAGGGATGATAAATGTTTTTAAATCCAAAAAATATGCTACTTAAAGGTTTTGCCTTACTAAATTTGAAATCTTGTAACATCAATATATAGTCCCACCAGCACAGAGCGCTTAGTTTCTAGTATATCAAATGCCTTAAAAACTTGTTAATTGATAATTTAAAATGTCTAATAGTAACAACTTTTCATCACCAAGGTTTACCTGGATACTTTCTCATTTTGCTTCGGCATTTGAAGAATCAGATATTCGCTCTATAACAAGCGTAGCAAAAGAAAGCTTGAACCAATCTAAACTATTATCCTTTTTACAGGGTCATACTGAATCCTTTTTTGTTTTTTGTTTTGACTTGGTTGACTTTACTTCCCAATTGAAATCTCTCGGAATTTCTGATAAACAGATAGTTTGCTTTAAAGGTAAAGTTAATAATCAAAAGTAACAGTGTATAGTTGAACTTGTTATCAATTTCAGATGATAAAAATGAACTGGAATCTGAATTACCAAAAAATGCTTTAATCTTACTGAGGACTGTTGAGCGAAAAGTACCAATTGACTTAAATCAGTCATATGACAACAGCCTATTAGTTTTTCAAGTTCCTATTAAGTTTATTGATTTTTTTCGAGAAAGTTCAACAAAATTATTTTTGCCTATAATTTTGAATGAGGTGAAAAATAATATGTAAGTTAATTATTAAGTAGTAAAAATTTGCTTTAAAATCAAGTTTCAACACTACTGTCCAACATTGGATCTAAATTTTGCAAAATATTATACTATCATAGACAAACAACCAAAGAAACAAAAAAAGAACAAGAGAGTACCCTAAAATTGATTTTAAACACACTGTCCGAAGGTCTTAAGACTTGGAAATCAGAAAGGTTAGATATAAAAACTATATTTCATTGATTTATTGAGGTGATAGTCTAACTATCTAATAATACAGAGAGCCTCTAACTCCTTATAGCTTCACTGACACCCATATCAAAAATTTACCTGAGGCCTACTTTGAAGAAGTCTTAAAAATCATCGAAGAAGTTGAAGATTCTAGTAATGAACTGTCAAAAAGTGTGGAAAAATGCTTAGGATTGACAGAGCTAGAGGTGAAGCTTAATATCCATTCAAAATAGCAGTAAATAAAACTAAAAACGACGTTAGGCTGATTTTATCAACTATAAAAATGGTAAGGCCCATGAGTTACGCAGCCGAGTAGAGGACCCCGACTTAATTAAGTCACTAAAAGTAGTAGAGACAGTACTGAAAGTAAGTAGAGTCTTTTTTAATTGCAAATCTAGAAGCCCCAAATTTCAATTTAATCATAGAAAAACCCAGAGTTGATACCAGCTAAGCTTATTGAAAGAGTTAACGCAATACATCCAAAATACGCATCTATATTAAGTTCGATAAGTAAGGCTGAGCAAGATGAAGAGCAATTGTTCAAATATTTAGAAGTTTTACAGAAATTTCTCGAGCCTCTATATCAGGGTTCGTCAGACCTTTTATAAAAATTATATAATTGGTTTAAATATCCATTATTAATTACTTCAGGTGGCCCAGCAGACATCACTAATGGTCTACCTATTCTTATCCAAACGCTCCAAATGACATTTTCTATAGATCATTTTAGCAATTCAGATAAGAGACTATTGAAATTTTTGGATGTTATAATTAATCAGGTAATTTAAGTCAGATTTACATATCTCAAGATTGTTTTCAATATTTAATTTACATTTTTATAGATAATATTCAAGTGTAAAACTTTTATAAATTCCGATGATAGTCTAGAATCATTGTTTGAAGCTAAGCCTTCAAATTTAATTGATGGAATTCAAACATCTCAAAGACTTTGTCTTCTATTTAGTGCTTTAATTGATTCACTTTTTCAAGAATGCCATGACAAAATGGGTTTGGTTGAGTCTACATATATCAATGAGACCATAAAGACTAAAATTAAATTTTTTAAGCGGAGACTAGATAAACTTGAAACAATGGTAGGAAATACACTTAATTAAAAAAAATATATAAATTCTGGTATTGTTCAGTTTAAAATGATAAATGACTTGCAAAAATTGTTCGGTTTTTCTATTGATGGCCTCGAAGAGGTTGGACAGGAGTTTGAGGTATATAGATTAGCTATTAAAGCCAGTCTATCCAATAACAATGAAAGTTTATTTCAATATGTAGATAATGGTACAAGAGTTGAAGACAAAGAACCATGACCTTCTAAATTTCACTAGAAGTCGATTTGACAGGGATTTTGTAGAATTCAGAATTAACTTGTTACAAACAAAGCGCAAAGTTGAAGAAATAATAATTGAAGTATTGAATAAAATTGAAAATAACTTTGATACATTTTTAAAATTCCTCTCTCGTAGAAATTTGAAAAGCTAGATTCATTAGACACGTTATTTAAAATATTTGACTTTTTCAAGTCTCATTTTACCTTTGAACGTGTTTACTGGGACAAGATTATTGCAATATTAGGTAGAAAATTTCACCAGAGGCTAATTACAGTGAGCATTTATATTTATGTTAAAGGATAGCAATAACAAAATTTTGTGTAATTCAGCTCCATAACTACTTTGAACAAAACAAAGACTCCCCACAAGTCTCAGATCACTGTTCGGGGTTAAGCGGAAAAATTTCATGGATTAGAGATATCAACAAAAAAATTGAAGTAAAATTGTTTATTTGTTCTTAACCTCTGCTAACCAAGATCAAATATAAAATAAAACACAGGTTCCTTGGTCAATAATTAGTCAGCATGAGGTGAATCCTAAAGAAATGACCAAGATTGAGATAAGATATAATAAGGTGAGCTCACTACTAAAGGGACTTTGTTTCAGTTAATATTTATAAAATGTTTCAATAGTTTATTACTCAAATTAAAGCATATGAGGATGAAGTTTATGAAAAATGGAAATCCCTTATACGAGATCATTTTTATGAAAAGAAAGATCTTGTCATAAAAAGCAATTCCGAAAAGGACAACTTTCGGATAAATTTCCCAACCAGTATTAATAGCATAGTAGTGGAGGCGAAAAGGATGCAAAAGCTACTAGGATCATTACCTATTGGCCTTGAGGCTCTCTTGTTGAATAATAATACATTAAAAGCAAACTATAACTTATTGGAACAAACTATGGATGTAAATATACATATATTTTTTATTCAAATTCAAACTATTATAAACTTGGTTTATTTTTTCCTAAGAGTTACTTTAAACTTAAAAGTTCAATAAAGAGCGCTTGTAAAAGATATATCGAACCCCTTTTTGAAGAATTTGAATCATTTTTAAAAACTGGCATAAATATAGACTGGGATAACATTCATGTTCCATCATTTATAAGTGAAACAAAGCAAAAGTATGTCAGCTTGGAAGAGAAAGTAAAAAATTTAAGAGATACTGTCGAAAGGATTGAAGAGGATCTTTCGGTTAGCATGAATGTAACGTAACTTTTATCAATGAAATTTTCCTTTTTACGAATTTCAAATTTGTTTTAAGTTCGTTTCCAAGTCGTCAATCTTGTTCGAGAATAAATTTAAGTCACCTATTAGTTTGAATAAGATAGTAAGCGAACACCAGGAATTACTCAAAGAATTTTTATCACTTTGGAACCAAAAGGGAATTGAAATAGAAAGGGAGATAGATAGCCTAATTTTTATCGCAATCAAAAACAAAGAAACGCATGAAAAGAATGTAACCCAAACCTAGTTATGACCTAAAACATTCTAGTTTTTAGTTAAAATGTTGTTTAATTCCTAGCATAAGATGATAAATGAATTAATCAAGACTAAAAGACACTACTTTCAACTCTACAATCAATCATTAATTAATTCAGCGTCTGCATCACTCATAAGTCTATATCATTTTTGGACGCAAAGTGCTTTTCTTTCTAAAAGTGAGAATTCAAATTAAAATGATACAACCTTTATAAATTGAAATGCATTTGCTGTTTTTAGAGCCCACACAACCTTCACTGACACTCGAATTGAGTTACGTAGAAGGGAAACTAATTTTCACACCAAGTGGACTAGATATAAAGCAAAGTATCTCAAAAGTAGTGAATACTCTCCTTGAGAAAATTGAAGAAATTCAACACTGGAACTTTAATCTTCATAGAGTTTCTAATTTTTTAGTTAGTAATAGCAATGAGACTGCAGATCAAGATAAAAGAGCTAGTTGGTATTTAAGGTCTAATCTTATGGGATTTGATTCGAAGGCATTGTTGAGTATTAATGAGGACAATGAAGCTCTGGATAACTCAATTCTTCATAACTTAGACACTCTATCTTCGAAAGACTCTTATTTAGAAAAGCTCAATCCTTTGAGCTCCGTGGAGCCTAACACTAAACCAGTCAATGGGGATTATGTAATTAATATGAGGTCAGAAAAACAAGTCCTGAGAGCCATCCTATTATGCTCTTGGGCTGGAAACAGAATAGATTCCCACTTGAGTGAGCACTTGAAGATTTATGATGTAAGATAAATTTGTATCGAGTCAATTTCCAAATTGTAATTACATATCATTTTGTTTCCAAAGAATTATAGCAGATTATGGCAACGTCCCTTAAAGGAAGTAGGCAACTCATTCACCGAGAAGAATCCAACAGTAGAAGATTTCGAGAGAGAACTAAAATCTATATTTTGTCTTGAAGAATCCATCGACACTCTTCCAATCAAGCAAAAAATCACTGATAGCGTAGTTGTAAATTGTAAAAGCTTGAACAACCAGGTAAAATTTGTCAATTTTATCTTGTATAAGTATTAAGATAATAAAATCTTAGATAATTTCAATTATATAAATGTCAGATTAAGGTGTATTGTGCACAATGGACTTCTTTGTACTCTGAGCTGCTACATGAAAAAGCTAAAACTAAGCTAGATGAATTTAATGAAATGTTGAAGAAATACTTAAATCTTTTTGATAAAGAAATAAGGGACATTGAATCCTTGAAAAAAATAATGGATGCAACTGCATGGGTATGGCAGAAGGATTCTGGTAAATATGTAATATTTCTTTTGTATTCTGATAACTGAGTCTTTTTATTTAAGCGAAAACTTAATACTTAATTATTAAAATTACTAGAAATTGAGTATGAAATCGAGCCGATCAATAAAATGTACAATCTACTAGAGATGTATTCTAAGAATTTTTCATCTACTTTGGAAAAAGAGGAACTGGATCAAAAATCAATTATGCATAGCAGCTGGAAATTAATCATTGACAAGGTAAGCAATTTAATGCCAGGACTGGGCTTTAATTTGAATACAAGTTATTTATACATCTAAACAGTCCTTAAAAACCCGACATGACCTAGATACCAAACAGACAGAATTCCATAATCAACTCATTGCTAACATTCAACAACTTAAAATGGAAGAGGAGCAATTCAGATATGAATATGAAACGAATGGGCCTATGTCCGATAATCTTAGCCCACAGTAATACCTAAATGATACTACGCTAGAAACGTAAATGTAAACTATGTTATTTTACGAGCATCTTTATAGAAAAGTGTTACAAAGAGTGAAAAGGTTCCAAGATGAATGTGAGATTAGAAATAGGAAGTTGATGATTTTATCGGCAGGGGAAGAACTTTTTGGTTTACCTAAACAAAATTTCCCAAAACTGGTCCAGACAGAACAAGAAATAAAATTTTTATCAAAGCTATATGAATTACATGTTCAAGTGCGTAGACAGTAGTAGCTAGTTTATTACATCAAGATTTTTAGAATTATATATTCTTAGTTCCTGGACACTAAGAGTGAATGGGAGAATTTAAAGTGGGAAGCTGTTGCTTCTAAAATACCTGAAATGACCACAAAGACTCAGCAATTTAGTCTTAGTTGTAAGAAATTACCAAATGAAATTTTGGGATGGGAAGCATATAAAGAACTCAAAGCCAAGATAAATGACTTTATAGATGTAAGTTGTGCAAGTAAATTTAATTTAAAATCTTATTGAACTCATAAGGAAAATTTTTAGGTACTCCCCATGTTAGAAGAAATGTCAAAAAAATCAATAATGCAAAGGCATTGGCTTGAAATTCAATCTATATTAGACACAGCATTTAACTTAGCAAGCCCACAATTAACCCTCCAAACTATTCTTAAAGCCGACATTTTAAGCCACAGAGTAATTTGTTAAACATTCAATGGATTTATTATAAATACCTTAAACAAATTAACAATTACACAAATCCTTGCATAGGATGCTATTTTTGAGATTTGCAATTCAGCGGATAAGCAATTAGCAATAGAAGAAAAGCTAAATGATATTTCGAGCACCTGGAATGCATTACATTTCGAGTTTAGCACTTGGAAAAACAGGTTGCCATTAACAAATCTTAATCAAGCTCTTTGTACTCAATATATGAGACACTCAACAAACTCTTTTTTGTACTTAACAGAAACTACTATTGTGTGTTACAAGGATCAAAGGTCTCTGAAATACAAGAAATGCTAGAAGAGACTCAAATTGTGTTAAACACAATAAATACAATGAAGCATGTTGCCCCATTTAAGCAAAAAGTCACAAACTTGTTGGCACAGCTTTCAGATATATCAGGTAATTTGACTTTTTTATTATAAGAGGAAAAGTCTATCGGTTTGAAATTTTACTCAGATACACTAGATTGCTGGATCAAGGTACAAATGCTATGGATTTCTATGGAAAATCTATTTACTTCTGGAGACATTGCCGCCCAAATGCCTGTCAAGGCTAAGCAATTTCAACAAATTGATAGGCATTGGGTATGTTAGATATGGCAGATTAAACACTTTTTTGATAAACCACTTCAATCTCCCACAGACAAGGATTATGGCTACAGCTGCAGACACTAAAGCAGTAATTGACTGCTGCCAATTGGATATGATAAAGCAATTACTACCTGTGCTACAAACCGGTCTAGAAAGTTGCCAGAAATCATTAGAATTTTACCTTGAGGGAAAAAAAAGAAAATTTCCGAGGTTTTATTTCATTTCTGATACCGTCCTTTTAAGAGTTCTTTCAACTTCTGATCCACATTCGTTACAAGATTATTCAGAAAATTTGTTTGACTCGATTTCCAAAGTAAAATTTATTGTTTTTGTAACACTGAAACAACAATAATTCATTTTTTTTTTATTTCGAAAAGGTGGAGTTCGATAATGAATCCCAATCCAAAATCACTAAAATTAAATTCGATGACTCCAAAGATTGTGAAGAAGTACAACTTTCACAAGCGATCAAGCCTGAAGGCTCTATTGAAGATTGGCTCATAGCCTTAGAGAAAGAAATGAAAAAGTCAATACGAAAGCTATGTAAGGATGCAGCAGGAGACACAGCATTTATCCACATAGACATGACTTTGCGAGAATTTTGTGATCGTCATATAGCACAAGTATAAAACGAAGCCATTATTAGCAACATATGACATAGTAGCTTTATAAATCAGGTTGCTCTACTAGGTTTACAACTACTTTGGACTTCTGATTCACATGATGCTATTGAGAGCTTAGTAAAGCATAACAACAAAACAAAAATGAATGAAACAAAAAAGAAATTTGACAAAATTCTTGAAGAGCTCATAGCTACTTGCCTTACAGATTTAGAAACGAAACTTAACAGAACAAAATATGAGACACTTGTCACAACACATATACATCAAGTATGAATAAGTTTATTATTCGATTTTCAATAGTTGGATAATAAATTTTGTGTTCAGAGAGATGTTTTCAGCTACCTTTGCAAAAAGGCTAAGAGCAACCAAATTAAGTCTACATATGATTTTGATTGGATGCGGGAACCACGAATGTATTGGAGATCAGACAAGGATGATGCAATCTTAATGGTCTTAGATGTTGAGCTAGATTATGCTTATGAGTACCTTGGTGTTAAAGAAAGGCTTGTTATATCTCCTTTAACCAATAGGTATTTTAACTCTTTTATGAATTTTACTATCGTACAAATGGAAAATTCCTACTGACTATTAGGTGCTATTTAGCATGTACACAAGCCTTGGGTATGTGCTATGGTGGTGCACCTGCTGGACCTGCTGGTACTGGTAAAACCGAAACAGTAAAAGATTTGGGCAGGATGATTGGAAAATATGTGGTGGTAACAAATTGTTCAAACCAGCATAGATATAAAGATATGGCAAAAATCTTCAAAGGAATATGCCAGAGTGGTCTTTGGGGCTGCTTTGATGAGTTCAACAGAATAGACCTCGAAGTACTTTCAGTGGTTGCTACACAGGTTAAGTACTTGTAGCTACCTCTGATTTAAGGAACAAATTAAGGTTAACAAATGAATTTTTAATTTGTAAAGGTCGAATCAATAACACAAGCAAAAAAGCAAGGATTACAAAAATTTTTATTCCCTGGTGAAGTTGAACCAATTAAAATCGATCCCACTTGTGCATATTTTATAACAATGAATCCGGGATATGCTGGAAGACAAGAGCTACCAGAAAACCTGAAAGTTATGTTTCGAAATGTATCCATGATGCTCCCTGATGCACAATTCATTATTAAGGTACTATATTAGCCATAATATAAGCAACACCTATAAGTAAAGTCTATAGATACTTGAGGTATCTAACTAAACTAATAGGAAATAAATGGATTGAAATTAAACTACCAAAATAAAAATTTCATTTAAGATTTTTCCCAATTGACCTTAATAAAGATCTGACTTTGAGTAGTTGGAAATTATTTTTAGACAATTTTTTCATAGGTAAAATTAGCATCAATGGGATTCTCAGATGTGGAAAAACTTTCCCGAAAATTCAAGATTTTATATGATTTATGCAAAGGGCAATTATCAAGTCAAAAACATTATGATTTTGGGCTCAGAAATATACTATCGGTATTGAAGCGAGCTGGTATGACATTGAGAGCACAAACAGATAATGATGAAGCTACTGTCCTTATGAAGTATTAATCCATATCCAATACTATTTTCTTTTTCAATTCATTTCCAACATATTCAATAAATCCTAGGGCTATCAAAGATGCTAATCTATCAGCTTTAGTATCAGATGACGTACCTCTTTTCTTAGCACTCCTTAAAGACTTATTCCAGCAGACGAATGATACAGGTAAATCAAAAAGTTATAACATCGAAAAGGCTATTAGAGAAGAGTTAAAAGAACGTGGGATGAGCTTATGTGATACATGGATTAAGAAAGCTTTGCAATTTTATGAGGTGATTTTCTTGTTTACCAAAAACTGACTCAGAATAAGAAATAATAAGGCTTTTTAAATTAGATTTCATTAGTTAGACACGGAATAATGTTTGTTGGGCCAACTTGTACTGGAAAATCTGCAATTATGGAGATCCTTTCAAGCGCTTTATCAAAATTAGGCACGACAACGCGAAGTGTTATTATGAATCCTAAAGCAATTACATCAGAACAGGTTAGTTTTAACACTGGAAGGAGTGGCTCAATTAAACAACTTTAATTGTTTAGATGTATGGAGTTAAAGATCCTATATCTGAAGAATGGACAAATGGAATATTTGCTTCTATTTGGGCAAAATATAATAACAAATCCCTAAAATACAATGTGTGGATTGTATTGGATGGCCCAGTTGATTCATTGTGGATTGAAAACATGAATACAGTGCTTGATGATAACAAGATCTTAACACTAGCTAACAATGACCGTATTGCCATGACTGATAACACTAGGTAGATTATAACATTTTCTATGCAAATCGAGCAACAAAATGTGATCCCTAAAATGAAAATATACAGGATTATATTAGAAGTTGAAAACCTAAATAATGCATCACCTGCAACAGTTAGTCGTGCCGGCATTATTTTCTTATCAAATAATGATTTAGGCTGGCAACCATTGATTGAATCTTGGATTGAAAAGCAACTAGGAAGTAAGAGCGTCAATAAGTCTACGCTGGCGTCATATTTCGATGAGTAAGGATTGGTAGACTTTTTTATTTTATAATATTGTGATTATTGGGGTTTTTGAATTTGTAGATGGTTTAGAGACTCTAATATACTACAATTTATATCAAAGCATACTTCTCCAGTTTTACCAGTCTCAGATGTTATGTTGGTTAGCCAAACACTAAGCTTTTTTACTGGACTTATTGAGGCAATTAATTTGGAAAAAGCTAGTAGCTCCCCAATTGCACCAAATGATTTTCGTACATTACTATTGTATTCTATAGTTTGGGGATGTGGTGGTCTGTTAGATACAGATGATAGAGCAAAACTAGATCATTTTATAAAAAAAAATTACAAGGGAAATAACATTGTATCTGGTGTGAACCTCTTCGACCTAAAATTAAACTTACAAAAATTGCAATTCGAGTCTTGGAAGACCGAACCATGGGTGCCGACTATCCCTATACAGTTCAATTCGATTCTAATTCCTACTACAGATTCAATGAGGTAAAATTTATTTTATTAACCGAATTGAGCATATTTTAGCTAATATCTAATTCAGGGTGAAGCATATTATTGACATAATTGCAAATTCTCCAGTTTCTCGAACTCCACCTTCATTTAAATCTGTGTTAGTAGTTGGAGATTCAGGGACAGCCAAAACATCATCGATTTTAATGTATAGCAAACAAATTGAATCTTCAGATATGCTATTTAAGCGTTTAAATTTCTCCTTCTCAACATCACCTCTGAGTTTGCAACAAAGTGTAGAGTTAGAACTCGAAAGAAAATCAGGTTTTTATTAGTATTAGAAATAGTTTAAAAATTAGCTTAAGCATGAAAGATCTCTCTTTAATTTCCTAGCTAAAATATTTTGCCCGCCAAATGGGTCAAAGCTCACATTTTTCTTTGACGACGTATCTATGCCGGAAGTAAACAAATGGGGCGATCAACCAACATTGGAGTTATGTAGGCAACTGATTGAGCAATCAGGATTCTATTTTACTGATAAAGATAGAAGGTAAAAAATTAGAGCTAAACGTTCCAAGTTACTTTTACTTTTTTATCACTACAACAATTTTTCAGCTAGAAAACATATTGTGAAAATAGTGTAATTACAGAGTAGAAAAAAATTCAAAACGCAATATACATTCACAAGGAAATTGTTTGTATTTTTTTCACTTTGTAACCCTAAATGAAAATTCAAGTTCCCTTAGTAAACATACATACATCTTTGATCATATGATTTTCAGGGGAGATTTCAAAACAATTATTGATTTACAATTTGTAGCAGCAATGAAACGACCTGGGTCAGGTAAAAACTCAATTCCATCCCGTCTGCAATCGAAGTTTTTTTGCTTCAATATGACAAATCCATCACTATCAACAATCGATTTAATTTATGGTGCCATTATGAAAGCCAATTTTTCTCAAGATATTTCAATCGCTAATCAAGTATTTGAGTCAAAAATTTTGATTTTAAGCAATAAACCAGAGTTCATATATATATATTAATATATATAGCTTTCTTCGGTTATTGAAAAGTTGACAGGAGCAACTATAGACCTATGGAATAAAGTTAAGAAAACCTTTTTACCAACACCAAGTCGCTTTCATTATATCTTCAACATGAGAGATTTATCTCATTTATTTCAAGGAATACTTTCATGCAATCTCAATGAATTATCAAAACCATCCGAATTAGTAGGATTATGGACATCTGAAGCAACTAGAACATTTTCTGATAAATTAAGCTCAGTGTCAGATAAATCAGTCTTTAATAAAATATGTCATGAAACATGTGTGAAACATTTTGGACAACAGCTTGCTGAAATGAATCAACCTTGCCCAATGTAAGGGTTTTATTTGAAATATAACTATTTCAATGTATTTAATTTTATATTGAAATTGTTATTTTCCAATCCTAATTACTAGTTATAGCCACTTTATGATGAAAAGTAATGGAGGTAAGGATGATGATAACCTTATACCACTCTATTACAAGAAGGTAAAAAGCATTGAAGAAGTTAAAGAAAGAGTCCAAGAAATAATTGCATTATATAATGAAGATAATCCAAAAACGCACATCAACATTGTATTGTTTAATTCTGCTTTAGAGCACTTGATGAATATTACTAGGATTATCAATGTAAGTATCTATATGTAAGATTAATTTATAAATAATTTAAATATTGCATCTATCATTAGGC